>ONZH01023401.1:0-18468 GCA_900303285.1 Rhinella marina | reverse complement strand
AACCGTATTACAGCTCACATACATGCCCCTGCGGCCTGGTTTGCTGCACATGTTCCAAATAATAGCAGTTACAAAACATCAGTATGAACTGTCTGTATGCATACAATAATTTTTATTGAGCTTTACTCATCTCCTGAGTTGGGGCAGAAAAACCTTTTAAATAGGCATTCCCAAAAAATGTTTATTGTATGACCCAATAGAAAGGTACATAACTTAAATTGCAGCAAGGAAAATTTTCTTACTGGGGACTATACTGTAGTTGTAAGTTATCATCTCCCTTCTGGTCCTCAGCTGTGTCATGTGACCACCTCTCTGACTCTTTACCTAACACAGCATCCTATGTGTGGACAGGGAAACGATAGCTCACAAATACAGTGTCCCAATCCTTGTTGCGCCACTGCTCTCTTGTTTCTAGCTCCGAACAGGATCGCAGCAGGCGTCCTCGTTTCCATGGTGATCAGGGAGCGAGGAGAACCCGGCAGTGTACGATTCCTAGCGTACGTTCACTTCCTTCGGGCATACAGAATGCGAGGCGAACTCGGCAGCGTATGCTTTCTGGTGCAGCTGGCGGATGCCCGCCCCTTAGTGATGTATAAGCTGAGCAGGTGAGTGCGGGCGTGGACAGGCCAGCACTCACCTGTGGAGAGTCAGTATTTGGGGTCATGTGATGCTGGCCACGTCACATGACCCTCCTGTGGGACTATTTAACCCCTTGGCGCATTTGGACGTAACTGTACGTCCAAAGTGCAAGTAAGTTGCTGCATTTGGACGCACAGTTACGTCCAAACTGCTTACCGGGACTGTGACACTATAAAGTGTCACAGCCCCGGAGTCTCCGCTCTCCCGGAGAGCAGAGACGTCGGGGAAGCCGGCAAGGGACCAATCAGAGTGGTCCCTTGCCAGCAAGCGCTCCGATTGGTTAGTCTCTGCAGACTAACCAATCGGAGCGCTTCAGTATTAAAATGCCGGTTTCAGGCTGCGATCTCCACTCTGGAGAGAGATCGCAGCCTGAAACCAGGTAAGTCCTCTGTGCCCCCACATAGCCCCCTTCTTGTAGTGGCCCCCCCTTGTAGTGCCCCCTCCTTGTAGTGCCCCCCTGGTGCCTCCGTTGCCCCCCCTCCTGCTTTGTATTGTATGATGGCAGCGGCTCAGGATCGGAGCCGCTGCCATCAGCAGAGAGTGTGAGCTGTAATTACAGCTCACACTCTGCTGCTAACAGCTGAAATCGGTGCTGGCATAGATCAGTAGCCGCCCGCAGCATCCATGGGGTTAAGAGGGAGGGAGCTCCCTCTCTATACCATCGGGAGGCCGCTGCTGCAATGGCAACGGCCCGATGGTTACCATGGCAACCAGACGCTTTACAAAAAGCGTCCTGGTTGCCATGTAGCTAAGGCTGATTAGACCCTCAGGGTCTGATCAGCCTTAGTGTAACACTGATACAGTGCATTGCAATAGATGGCTATTGCAATGCACTGTATAGCCATCAAGCCCACTGGATCTTCAAGATCCAAATGGGTCTTGATAAAGTTTAAAAAAAATGTAAAAAGTAAAAAAGAAAAGTGTGAAAAGAAAGTAAAAAAAAGTGTAAAAAAGTAAAAAAAATAAAGTTTAAAAAAAGTTAAAAAAGCGCCCTTTTTCCCCAAATAAAGTAAAAAAAAAGAAAAAGTACACATATTAGGTATCGCCGCGTCCGTATCGACGGGCTCTATAAAAGCGTCACATGGTCCACCCCGCCAGCTGTACGCAAAAATTTTTTTTAAAAAAAAAACTATACCAAAACAGCCATTTTCTGTCACCTTGCCACACAAAAAGTGTATTAGCAGGCGATCAAAAGGCGTATTTACCCCAAAATGGTACCAATCAAACCGTCATCTCGTCCCGCAAAAAATGAGCCCCTACCTGAGACAATCGCCCAAAAAATAAAAAAACTACAGCTCTCTGACTATGGAGATACTAAAACATGATTTTTTTTGTTTCAAAAATGATATTATTGTGTAAAACTTAAATAAATAAAAATAAGTATACATGTTAGGTATCGACACGTCCGTAACAACCTGCTCTACAAAAATATCACATGATCTCTCCCCTCAGGTGAACACCGTAAAAAATAAAAAATAAAAACTGTCTAAAAAAAGCCATTTTTTATCACATTTCATCACAAAAAATTTAATACCAAGCGATCAAAAAAGCGTATGCCCCCAAAAATAGTACCAATCTAACCGTCATCTCGTCCCGCAAAAAATGAGCCCCTACCTGAGACAATCGCCCAAAAAATAAAAAAACTACAGCTCTCTGACTATGGAGATACTAAAACATGATTTTTTTGTTTCAAAAATGATATTATTGTGTAAAACTTAAATAAATAAAAATAAGTATACATGTTAGGTATCGACACGTCCGTAACAACCTGCTCTACAAAAATATCACATGATCTCTCCCCTTAGGTGAACACCGTAAAAAATAAAAAATAAAAACTGTCTAAAAAAAGCCATTTTTTGTCACATTTCTTCACAAAAAATGTAATACCAAGCGATCAAAAAAGCATATGCCCCAAAAAATAGTACTAATCTAACCGTCATCTCGTCCTGCAAAAAATGAGCCCCTACCTGAGACAATCGTCCAAAAAATAAAAAAACTACAGCTCTCTGACTATGGAGACATTAAAACATGATTTTTTTTTGTGCTTCAAAAATATTGTGTAAAACTTAAATAAATAAAAAAAAGTATACATAATTGATATTGCCGCGTCCGTAACGACCTGCTCTATAAAAATATCACACGATATAACCTGTCAGATGAATGTTGTAAATAACAAAAAATAAAAACTATGCCAAAACTGCTAGTTTTTGTTACCTTGCCTCACAAAAAGTGTAGTATAAAGGTACCAAAAATCGCATGTACCCTAGAATAGTACTAACAAAACTGCCAACTTATCCCGTAGTTTCCAAAATGGGGTCAGTTTTTTGGAGTTTCCTACTCTAGGGGTGCATCAAATCTGACATGGAAACTTAAACTTTTTCCAGTGAAATCTGCCCTGGCGTTCCTTTCCTTCTGCGCCCTGCCGTGTGCCTGTACAGCAGTTTACGATGACAAATGGGGCATTTCTGTAAACTACAGAATCAGGGTAATAATTATTGAGTTTTGTTTGGCAGTTAACCCTTGCTTTATTCTCGGACTAAAATGATTTAAATGGAAAATCTGCCAAAAAAGTGAAATTTGGAAATTTTGGCTACATTTTTCTTTAATTCTTGTGGAACACCTAAAGGGTTAATAACGTTTGTAAAATCAGTTTTGAATACCTTGAGGGGTGTAGTTTCTAAAATGGGGTCATTTTTGGGTGGTTTCTATGATGAAAGTCTCACAAAGTGACTTCAGACCTGAACTGGTCCTTAAAAAGTGGGTTTTGGAAATTTTGTGAAAAATGTCAAGATTTGCTTCTAAATTTCTAAGCCTTCTAACGTCCCAAAAAAATAAAATGTAATTTTCAAAATGATCCAAACCTGAAGAAGACACATAGGGAATGTAAAGTAATAACTATTTTTGGAAGTATTACTATGTATTTTAAAAGTAGAGAAATTGACATTTGGAAATTTGGAAATTTTTCTAAATTTTTGGTAAATTTGGTATTTTTTTATAAATAAGAATGAAATATTTTGACTCAAATTTACCACTGTCATGAAGTACAATATGTGACGAGAAAACAATCTCAGAATGGCCCGGATAAGTAAAAGCGTTCTAAAGTTATCACCACATAAAGTGAGACATGTCAGATTTGAAAAATGGGGCTCCGGCATTTGGTCCAAACTGGCTGTCGGTTGAAGGGGTTAACAGGCAGCCTGTGATTGGTCTTACTTCCAATACTTGCTACCTGTGAACACCTGTGACTAGTGTGTTTGGACTTCGGCTTGTGTTATTGACTTCGCTCCTGTTTGCTCCCCTGGTTTTGACGTGACTTCCTGGTTTGACCTCGGCTTGGCGACTTTCTTATATTGTGTGTGTTCTGTCTTTTGTCTATTGTTTTCTCCTGTTGTTCCCCCTCCCTGTACGCCCTAGCACGTACCTAGGCTAGGGACTGTCGACAAGTTGTACGCTGTTGCCTAGGACGGCCTGTGGAAGTAGGCAGGGTCAGTGGTGGGGTTGAGTTCAGGGCTGCACATACCCCTGAATTGTGACATACCTGTACAGTCATCATTCAGAAGATTTATATCATGTAACCTTCTAATGGGGGAGAAAATAACATTTTTTGTGAGATTGCTTCTTTAAGCCACCTTAGGCTCCACAGCCCAGGTGCAACTGCAACCCCTGCACCACCTACAGTCATGGCCAAAAGTTTTGAGAATGACACAAATATTATATTTTCACATGATCTGCTGCCCTCTGGTTTTTATGTGTGTTTGTCAGATGTTTTTATCACATACAGAAATATAATTGCAATCATACTATGAGTAACAAAAGCTTATATTGACAGTTAGAATGAGTTAATGCAGCAAGTCAATATTTGCAGTGTTGACCCTTCTTCTTCAGGACCTCTGCAATTCTCCCTGGCATGCTCTCAATCAACTTCTGGACCAAATCCTGACTGATAGCAGTCCATTCTTGCACAATCAATGCTTGCATTTTGTCAGAATTTGTAGGTTTTTGTTTGTCCACCCGTCTCTTGATGATTGACCACAAGTTCTCAATGGGATTAAGATCTGGGGAGTTTCCAGGCCATGGACCCAAAATCTCTATGTTTTGTTCCCTGAGCCATTTAGTTATCACCTTTGCTTTATGGCAAGGTGCTCCATCATGCTGGAAAAAGCATTGTTGATCGCCAAACTGCTCTTGGACGGTTGGGAGAAGTTGCTCTCGAAGGACATTCTGGTACTATTCTTTATTCATGGCTGTGTTTTTAGGCAAGACTGTGAGAGAGCCGATTCCCTTGGCTGAGAAGCAACCCCACACATGAATGGTTTCAGGATGCTTTACAGGTGGCATGAGACAAGACTGGTGGTAGCGCTCACCTCGTCTTCTCCAAATAAGCTGTTTTCCAGATGTCCCAAACAATTGAAAAGGGGATTCATCAGAGAAAATGACTTTACCCCAGTCCTCAGCAGTCCACTCCCTGTACCTTTTGCAGAATATCAGTCTGTCCCTGATGTTTTTTTCTGGAGAGAAGTGGCTTCTTTGCTGCCCTCCTTGAGACCAGGCCTTGCTCCAAGAGTCTCCGCCTCACAGTGCATGCAGATGCACTCACACCTGCCTGCTGCCATTCCTGAGCAAGCTCTGCACTGCTGGTAGCCCGATCCCACAGCTGAAACACTTTTAAGAGACGGTCCTGGTGCTTGCTGGTCTTTCTTGGGCGCCCTGGAGCCTTTTTGGCAACAATGGAACCTCTCTCCTTGAAGTTCGATGCGATAGATTGTTGACTGAGGTGCAATCTTTCTAGCTGTGATACTCTTCCCTGTTAGGCCATTTTTGTGCAGTGCAATGATGACTGCACGTGTTTCTTTAGAGATAACCATGGTTAACAGAAGAGAAACAATGATGCCAAGCACCAGCCTCCTTTTAAAGTGTCCAGTGGTGTCATTCTTACTTAATCATGACAGATTGATATCCAGCCCTGTCCTCATCAACACCCACACCTGTGTTAATGAAGCAATCACTGAAACAATGTTAGCTGGTCCTTTTAAGGCAGGGCTGCAATGATGTTGAAATGTGTTTTGGGGGATAAAGTTCATTTTCTAGCTAAATATTGACTTTGCAAGTAATTGCTGTTAAGCTGATCACTCTTTATAACATTCTGGAGTATATGCAAATTGCCATTATAAAAACTGAAGCAGTAGACTTTGTAAAAATTAATATTTGTATCATTCTCAAAACTTTTGGCCATGACTGTATAGTTCCTTCACTGGACTGATTACATATACTGCTCATGATCTTCATACTGTACACAGTTGAGTATGCATTGATGGTGTTTTAGTTCTGTAGGCATGGTCTCTCCCTGTACGCTTTTGGTCCATCAATGGCTGTATTTACAGTTTGTACTGCCCTAGGCCAGAGTAAATGAATATATTGTAAATTATTAATTGTGCATCCTGCTAGCTCATTACTCACTGCCAACATGCATTCCTGAATAATTTTGACATTATAAATGGGAAGCTGACACTAAACAAATGACTGTTTTTCTACAGGACCCTAGGCATTGTTACTTAAAGGGGTATTCCCATTTGGAAATTTATGTATATCCTGTGGATATGCTGTAAATGTCCAGATGGGAATTACCCTTTAAAGACTGTGCTTTTTCTACCAGTATATGATCTACACACATGGTGAACACTCAATGTGTAATTGTAGCAGAGCTGAATGTGCCATTTGTTTCTTTTATGCATTGTTCACTTTCTGCTGGAATGTGAATTCATATAAGCTATGTACAGTATATCGTCAGCGTTGCCAACTAGAATTTTTCTTTTATCTGGACAACTTATCCCAAAATCACAGAGGGAAAACATTTTTTTACAGACAAATTGGAAAACCATAATGAATGATAAAGATTAAAAGTAATACATGTCTATAGCCCACTATACTGATAAGAACTTATTACTGTGAGCTGTAAAATTATGATAGTTACCACCAAAATAATCTAGTCAAGTACCACCAGCCTCAAAAAAATCACGGACACATGTATTTTTTTTCACGGACAGAGGAAAAAAGTTGCCTATTTTTACGGACTGTCCAGAAATTTCTGGACGGTTGGCAACCCTGTATATCGTACATGTAAAACACATGTGTACATGTGAACTTTCTTGGCATGTTTAATAAACTGAGTGGGCTCAGCCAGCATACAGAGAGTACAATGTTTCTGTTACATTAAGAATATTTTACAGATGCCTTAAAATTGATAGTTCTGCATAGATACCCTATACAGCAAAGCAATAGCAGTTCCATGTAAAACCTCATAACTAGATATTAGTAAATCACTCAAAAATTTGATTTAGGTTTGATTAGGCCAGATGGATCAACCGATTCAATTTGTGTCCAAATCAATTCCACCAGAACTGAAAGTGCTCCAATTAGTCTGATTTTTTTCTTACCCCCACCCCCCCTCTCTGTCAGTGCCCTGGTATTTCACTGCAGGGGAGTCAGCAGGCCACTACCTCTTGGAGTAGTTCTTTTGTAGTTAACAGCTGACTCACATGGGGTCAGAGACACTAGTGCAGAGCACTGAGGGATCAGACAAACTCGCAGTCAGTAATAGGCTGAGGTCAGGGCAGGAAGAGTATATCAAGTGTATCTAAGAAACAGTCAAAGGTCAGATCAGGTGGCTCAGGGTCAATATGGCAAAAAGGCACAGGTCAGGTCAAGAGTCACAGGGTCAGAATCAAGGAATTGGGTAGACGTCGGTACATGCCAGGTGAACAGAAACAGCACACCTTTACAGGATCTAGGTGAGCAGAGGTGAGCAGAGGAGGGTCCAGACCACAAGATCAATGGTAACAGTAGCCAGGTGAGCAATGCAGTGCTCGTACTTGCCCTGGAACATGTTGAGACAGTGGCAGTGTATCCTATAGGATACAAGTTAACTCTGATCGCCTAATTGTAGACCTGCCATATCGTGGGCCACAAACTCCAAATTAGGGATGTGTAGGTTAATAAAAGACAATATGTCTATATATATAAAGAAAAAATCCTGTAACCGATGAATAGAGAAGCTATACACACATATATATGCATACACAAACCCCCACAAAAATAGTGCACATACATATGTATATGTATGTGTATACACAAATGTACCATCCAGGTGATGTGTAATTGCAGAATTCTGCCGAATCTCATGTGTAAAAATTGCAAAAAAAAAAGATGAAAATGTATTCCCTAATGTAATGTGTTATTACAAAAACACCACCAAGTGTGATGTGTGCAAAAGTGCCTCAAAAATACCATGGATTAATTAATGTGCATATATACACACATACCGAGTCAACCAACCTGATCCATGTGTGCATACTGTGACTGAAAAATATATTATATAAATATATATACACAAAAAATATATATATATGTATATAAAAAATGTGTGGATGTGAAAATGTACGTGAACATAACATATACCCATATCTCAAAATTCAATGCCATATACACGAAAGTTCCCAAAGGGACTTCAAGACTCCATCTCAGTATTCCTATTCCTATTCATCCGGCCTGTGGTGTATCCAAAACATAAGAAACATCAAAATCAGGAATATAAGCGTATATTCCTGATTTTGATGTTCCTTATGTTTTGGATACACCACAGGCCGGATATATGGTGTACCATGGTTTTTATCTCTTTTAATTGATTTTAGGTATTTTTGTGTTTCATTTATGTGCCCATTTTTCATTTCTTGTCCTGTTCTCGTTATAGTGTTTCCATGCGGAATCCTGGGACATGAATAGGAATACTGAGATGGAGTCTTGAAGTCCCTTTGGGAACTTTCGTGTATCTGGCACTTATAGTGTCCCATATGACCCAAGGGGGTCGGGTTGTGATATTATACCTTATATGGACACTCTCTCTACTTCTCTAATAGTTACATTATATGTGTCACTTATGTTTGCACATTGGTGTTATCTGCATTGAATTTTGAGATATGGGTATATGTTATGTTCACGTACATTTTCACATCCACACATTTTTTTATATACATACAGTACAGACCAAAAGCTTGGACACACCTTCTTATTCAAAGAGTTTTCTGTATTTTCATGACTATGAAAATTGTAGATTCACACTGAAGGCATAAAAACTATGAATTAACACATATGGAATTATATACTTAACAAATAAGTGTGAAACAATCTTATATTCTAGGTTCTTCAAAGTAGCCACCTTTTGCTTTGATTACTGCTTTGCACACTCTTGGCATTCTCTTGATGAGCTTCAAGAGGTAGTCATCTGAAATGGTATTCCAACAGTCTTGAAGGAGTTCCCAGAGATGCTAAGCACTTGTTGGCCCTTTTGCCTTCACTATGCGGTCCAGCTCACCCCAAACCATCTAGATTGGGTTCAGGTCTGGTGACTGCACCCCATCACTCTCCTTCTTGGTCAAATAGCCCTTACACAGCTTGGAGGTGTGTTTGGGGTCATTGTCCTGTTGATAAATAAATGATGGTCCAACTAAACGCAAACCGGATGGAATAGCATGCCGCTGCAAGATGCTGTGGTAGCCATGCTGGTTCAGTATGCCTTCAATTTTGAATAAATCCCCAACAGTGTCACCTGCAAAGCACCCCCACACCATCACACCTCCTCCTCCATGCTTCACGGTGGGAACCAGGCATGTAGAGTCCATCCGTTCACCTTTTCTGCGTCGCACAAAGACACGGTGGTTGGAACCAAAGATCTCAAATTTGGACTCATCAGACCAAAGCACAGATTTCCACTGGTCTAATGTCCATTCCTTGTGTTCTTTAGCCCAAACAAGTCTCTTCTGCTTGTTGCCTGTCCTTAGCAGTGGTTTCCTAGCAGCTATTTTACCATGAAGGCCTGCTGCACACAGTCTCCTCTTAACAGTTGTTGTAGAGATGTGTCTGCTGCTAGAACTCTGTGTGGCATTGACATGGTCTCTAATCTGAGCTGCTGTTAACCTGCAATTTCTGAGGCTGGTGACTCGGATGAACTTATCCTCCGCAGCAGAGGTGACTCTTGGTCTTTCTTTCCTGGGGCGGTCCTCATGTGAGCCAGTTTCTTTGTAGTGCTTGATGGTTTTTGCGACTGCACTTGGGGACATTTTCAAAGTTTTCACAATTTTCGGACTGACCGACCTTCTTTTCTTAAAGTAATGATGGCCACTCGTTTTTCTTTACTTAGCTGCTTTTTTCTTGCCATAATACAAATTCTAACAGTGTATTCAGTAGGACTATCAGCTGTGTATCCACCTGACTTCTGCCCAACACAACTCATGGTCCCAACCCCATTTATAAGGCAAGAAATCCCACTTATTAAACCTGACAGGGCACACCTATGAAGTGAAAACCATTTCAGGTGACTACCTCTTGAAGCTCATCAAGAGAATGCCAAGAGTGTGCAAAGCAGTAATCAAAGCAAAAGGTGACTACTTTGAAGAACCTAGAATATAAGACATATTTTCAGTTGTTTCACACTTTTTTGTTAAGTATATAATTCCACATGTGTTAATTCATAGTTTTGATGCCTTCAGTGTGAATCTACAATTTTCATAGTCATGAAAATACAGAAAACTCTTTGAATGAGAAGGTGTGTCCAAACTTTTGGTCTATACTGTATGTATATTTTTTGTGTATATATATTTACATAATATATTTTTCAGTCACAGTATGCATACATGGATCAGGTTGGTTGACTTGGTATGTGTGTATATATACACATTAATTAATCCATGGTATTTTTGAGGCACTTTTGCACACATCACACTTGGTGGTGTTTTTGTAATAACACAGTACACGGGGAATACATTTTCATCTTTTTTTTGCAATTTTTACACATGAGATTCGGCAGAATTCTGCACTTACACATCACCTGGATGGTACATTTGTGTATACACATACATATACATATGCATGTGCACTATTTTTGTGGGGGTTTGTGTATGCATATATATGTGTGTATAGCTTCTCTATTCATCGGTTACAGGATTTTTTCTTTATATATATGTAGACATATTGTCTTTTATTAACCTACACATCTTCACACTTGTCACTTTCTATATATATATTGAACTACACGTGTATAGGAATTATTTGCCAGCATCGAAAATATTGGGTAGTTAGGGTTAAAACGGCATGAGGAGTTCCCTAATTTGGAGTTTGTGGCCCACGATATGACAGGTCTACAATTAGGCATGAGAAGCCGGCCGGCTCTTCCGCTGTCTGCGTTCCACTGTGGAACGCAGCGGCGGTCACATGGTCCTGTGTCGCACCGCCTCTCGCGAGAGTTCGGGCGCAGTGATGTGGGGCATTAGGACCTTTGTTTACTCTGATGTCGCTATAAATCTTATTCTTTTGGGACAATTTGGAGGTGTATCTCAATATGCAATGGCATTATTACTTATGTATTTGAGCTTCATGACTAGGAAGGTACCAACTGGAGGCTCATCCGGTTGGACAGGAAGTGACATGATGCGTTCCACTGTGGAACGCACATGCTTCGGTGAGACGCATGTAAAACACAGTGGGAATTAATTGTTGTGGGTATAAATAGGACATAATACAGTGGAACATCATACTCCCTGAGGAAGCCACAGTGCGAAACGTACGTTGAGATCACGGATCAACTGGTCGGTATTACGCTTTTCATGATTTAGATTGTTGTTTATCCACCTGGCCTGTGATGCAAGGTCTTTTTGCACCCTGACCAGAGTGGATCACACCACGCTTGTTAGATCTTTATGCACTAAGCACTTTACTGTTCATGTCTTTGGAGGGTGGTTGTGTAACATGCTACCTTACCTGTGACTGTTTGATACCAGTTTATTCACTTATTTATGCTGTCTCTGCCACTATATAAATGTATTATGGATATGGTTTTTATACCATTTTTTTTCTGTTGTGATTAGAGATGAGCGAGCACTAAAATGCTCGGGTGCTCGTTATTCGAGTCGAACTTTTCCCGATGCTCGGGTGCTCGTTTTGAATAACGAACCCCATTGAAGTCAATGGGAGACTCGAGCATTTTTGCAGGGGACCAAGGCTCTGCCTAGGGAAGGCTGGGTGAAAACCTGGAAACCTCAGAAAATGATGGAAACACCACGGAAATGGACAGGAAACAGCAGGGGCAGCATGCATGGATGCCTCTGAGGCTGCCTAATCCCACCATTACCCCAAATTCTCAGGCAACAGCCTGGTGGTTACCCTCATGGCAATTGTGCTCACCCAGACAAAGAAAGGCGAGGCACATGCCCATCACATGTTAGGAAAGCACCCAACTAGGTGCAACGAAGGTCCATCACCGCCTGCAGGTGACACCACTGCTCATGCTGGCACTGCAGCTGACATCAAGTTTAGTATCTGTTCTTATCAGTTGCTGTTGGTGGTAAAGTGGTGAGCATAGCTGCTTCCCAAGCAGTTGACCTGGGTTCGATTCCCATCTATCGCAGAAGATCTAAAAAAAAATCAGTACAATATCTAATACGTCCCCTACCCGGGTAAATTGTTTGGAGAGAGGGCCTGTAGGTGGGGGGGAAGGAGATTTCGCTGGAAGAGCCAGAGGAGTGCCCCCTGGGCTAGCGTGTGTGGTTGTGACAACAGCCGGAATGGATTTGGAAAAACTGTTGCTTCAACCGGTATGGTATTGATTCTTCTCAGTTTAATACCGTATCTTGGGACCTTATATTTCATGGATTTTTCAACCACGGAAAACGGAAAAAGAGCTTGCTCTGGCCAAGGGAGTGTCTTTCCCACTGCAGCTAAGGGGACGTGTCCATGCTCTGCCTATCACAGGTCAGGAGGCAATTAAAAGAAGAAAAACAAAAAACATCAGTACAATATCTAGTACGTCCCCTATCCGGGTAAATTGTTTGGAGAGAGGGCCTGTAGGTGGGGGGAAGGAGGTTTCGCTGGAAGAGCCAAAGGAGTGCCCCCTGGGCTAGCGTGTTTGGTGGTCATAACAGCCGGATGTATTTAGAATGACGACGCAGGACCCCAACTTAAAAATTTAGCATCAACCGGTAAAGTTGAAAATTATGAGATTGATCAAGTGTGGTATGTCTTCTATGTATACTACTCAGTTTAAAACTGTATATGGCAGCTATCCAAAAAAATGGTTTGGAGAGAGAGAAAGATAGGACAAAGATGTAAATTGTTTGGAGAGAGGGCCTGTAGGTGGGGGGGCAGGCTGGGGGGAAGGAGGTTGAGCTGGAAGAGCCAGAGGAGTTCCCCCTGGGCTAGCGTGTGTGGTGGTGACAACAGCCGGATGTAGTTAGAATGACGACGCAGGACCCCAATTTAAAAATTTAGCTTCAACCGGTACAATTGTCAATTATGAGCTCAATCAAGTGTGGCATGACTTTTAAATGGATATTGCATGTAGTCACGTACTCCCTGGAACACCATAGGCACCCCTTATCTGATGTGCTAGCCCAGAACATTCTCTGCCCTAATTCGCAAGACCTTTTGCTGTTTCCGTGTGCTGACAGTGGGGATTTACCAGTGTTGTCTGAGGAGGTGGTGGACAATGGCGAGACACAGGTGTCGGGGGGTGAGGTAGTTGTATGGGAAGCAAGTTACAGTGGGGACTCCTTGGGGGGACTTTCTCATGATGGGACAGATTCAACTTGGGTGGATCAGGCACAGGAACAGATCAATTTTTTTTTTGTGTTTATTTAACTTTTATTTAGCAAAAATAACCACAGAGATATTTATTCGTTATCTTCTCTGCGCAGTCTGGCGTTGGGGTTCATCACTTTGATGGCGAGCTGTGCCGCTCTCTCCACAATGGTCTTTAGGTTCTTAGATGGAGACGTTGTGGGCGATTTCAGCACACAAGGACTTGTTGCTCATCAACAGAACCTCGAGCTCCTTGACATTGTGGACCAGGAATTTGCGGAACCCTGTGGGCAGCATGTGTATGGTCTTCTACTTGCTACCGTATCCAATGTTGGGCAATATAGATACGCAGGTAATATTATTTTTCAAACCTATCCCAAAAATAAAAATTTACGCAGTTTGCGCAAATAAAACTGGAACCTGGAATTGGAGAGAGGGCCTGTAGGTGGACCTCCGGAAAAATTGTTTGGAGAGAGGGCCTGTAGGTGGACCTCCGTAAAATTGTTTGGAGAGAGGGCCTGTAGGTGGACCTCCGGAAAAATTGTTTGGACAGAGGGCCTGTAGGTGGACCTCCAGAAAAATTGTTTGGACAGAGGGCCTGTAGGTGGACCTCCGAAAAAATTGTTTGGACAGCGGGCCTGTAGGTGGGCCTCCTGAAAAATTGTGGTAAAAGAGTGCCAGTTGGACCTCTGAAAAATGGCGTTTTTTTGGTCAGCGTTAGGCAAAGACGATATGGAGGAGGAGGAGTAGGAGGAGTAGAGAAGAGGAATCGGATACATAAGTTATTTAAATCTTTAGCTGCTTTCCCCCGGAGGAGATTTGAATTCCGGTGAAATCCATGCTTTGTTCATTTTAATAAGCGTCAGCCTGTCAGCGCTGTCAGTTGACAGGCGTGTACGCTTATCGGTGATGACGCCACCAGCTGCACTGAATACCCGCTCTGACAGCACGCTAGCGGCAGGGCAGGCCAGCACCTCCAAGGCGTACAGCGCCAGTTCAGGCCACGTGTCCAGCTTTGAAACCCAGTAGTTGTATGGAGCAGAGTGATCGCTACGGACGTTGGTATGGTCAGCTAGGTACTCCCTCACCATCTTTCTGTACAGCTCCCCCCTACTCTGCCTAGACTGGGGACAGGTGACAGTGTCTTGCTGGGGTGACATAAAACTGGCAAAGGCCTCGCCTCCTCTCCCCCGCTACTTGGCCCACAGAACCATGCCCTCTGCCACTAGCGGCGTCAGATGGGATTGTTTCAGCTTGTGCACCAGAGCCTGTTGATATCTATTCACTCTCATACTACTTTCCTCTGCAGGGATGAGAGTGGAAAGGTTCTGCTTTTACCGTGGGTCCAGGAGAGTGAACACCCAGTAATCGGTGTTTGAAAAAATTCTTCTAACGCGAGGGTCACGGGATAGGCAGCCTAACATGAAGTCTGCCATGTGCGCCAGAGTCCCAACACGCAAGAATTCCCTCTCCTCACTGGTCTGACTCTCCATTTCCTCCTCCTCCTCCTCCAAGTCCTCCTCTTCAGCCCATACACGCTCAAAGTTAAGGACTGAGCACTGGTACCCTCTACTGTCTCGCCGACATTCTCCTCCTCTTCCTCCTCATCCTCATCCCCCTCCTCCAATACGCGCTGAGAAACAGACCAGAGGGTGCTCTGGCTATCAAGCGACGTATCTTCCTCCACCGTCTCTTGTGACAAGCGCAAAGCATCCGACTTGATGCTGAGCAGTGAGTTTTTCAACAGGCAAAGCAGCGGGATGGTGAGGCTGATAATGGCGGCATCGCCGCTGACCATCTGTGTTGACTCCTCAAAGTTGCTCAACACCTGGCAGATATCAGACATCCACGTCCACTCCTCATTGTAGACTTGAGGAATCTGACTGACCTGACTACCAGTTCTGGTGGAAGTTGACATCTGGCAGTCTACAATCGCTCTGCGCTGCTGGTAAACTCTGGATAACATGTTTAATGTGGAAATCCATCTCGTGGGCACGTCGCACAACAGTCGGTGAGCGGGCAGTTGTAGGCGGCGCTGCTCTGCCCTGAGAGTGGTAGCATCTGTGCTCGACTTGCGGAAATGCGCACAGATGCGGCGCACCTTGGTGAGCAAATCAGACAGATTGGGGTATGTCTTGAGGAACTGCTGAACTATGAGATTGAACACGTGGGCCAGGCATGGCACATGTGTCAGTCTGCCGAGTTGCAGAGCTGCCACCAGGTTACGCCCGTTGTCACACACAACCATACCTGGCTTGAGGCACAAACGGTCTGCACCGTGATGCCCTGTAACAGCTCTTGGGCGGTGTGCCTTTTGTCACCTAAGCTCAGCAGTTTGAGCACGGCCTGCTGGCGCTTACCCATGGCACTGCTGCTGTGCCTAGAGCTACCAACTGAAGGCGTCGTGCCCACGGATGGTAATTCGGTGGAGGAGGGGTCGTCATCGTCGGAGGCATAGTACGTCTGAGAGACCGTGACCGAGGTAGGCCCCGCAATCCTCGGTGTGGGCAGTACATGAGCGGCCCCAGGGTCATTCTCGGTCCCAGCCTCCACCAAGTTAACCCAATGTGCCGTCAGTGAGATATAGTGTCCCTGCCCGGCAGCACTTGTCCATGTGTCCGTGGTTAGGTGGACCTTGTCAGAAACAGCGTTGGTCAGGGCACGGATGATTTTCTGTGACACGTGCTGGTGTAGGGCTGGGACGGCACATCGGGAAAAATAGTGGCGGCTGGGGATGGAATACCGAGGGACAGCCACCGCCATGAGATTTTGAAAGGCCTCGGTCTCTACCAGCATATAGGGCAGCATCTCCAGGCTAAGCAATTTGGAGATGTGGACGTTGAGGGCTTGGGCATGTGGGTGGGTGGAACTATATTTCCTCTTGTGCTCCAGCGTCTGCTGTAAAGACAGCTTAACGCTGCGCTGGGACACGTTGGTGGACACTGGAGGATCGTGGAGGCGAAGGTGTGGTTTTCCGGCCGGAGGCGCTCGTGCCGGGGTCCTGGGCAGGGGGTTGACTAGCAGAGGCAGCGAGTGACGCAGGGGGTTGACTAGCAGAGGCAGGGGAAGGAGCAGTAGTGTGACCCGCAGGAGGTGGTGAACAGCCTTGGTTCCATTGAGTGGGGTGTTTAGCACTCATATGCCTGCGCATGCTGGTGGTGGTTAGGCTAGTAGTGGTGGCACCCCTGCTGATCCTGGTGTGGCACAGGTTGCACACCACAGTCCGTCGGTCATCCTCACTTTCTTTAAAGAACCTCCAGACTTGCGAACATCTAGGCCTCGCCACGGGAGCTTCACTACGTGAAACAGTTGCTGCTGATGCACCAGCTCTGGCCCTGCTTCTCCCTCTGGCCACACCACTGCCTCTTACAACCTGTTCTGGTGCAGCACTCACCTCCGCCTCAGAAGCACTGTCTTCACTCGGCATATCAACCCAGCTTGGGTCAGTCACCTCGTCAACCTCCGATTCCTCAGTCTGCTCCCCCCTCGGAATTCCTCCCCTAACAACAACTTCACCACTGTCTGAAAACCGTGTCTCCTCATCGTCCGACACCTCTTTACAAACTTCTTCCACTAACTCAACATTGTCATAATGATCATCATCACCCACAGACTGCGACAGTTGTAAAACTTGGGCATCGGGAACGAGGTCAGCAGCAATCTGAGAAGTGGTTTGTGACTCTGGGAAGGGTCCAGAAAACAGTTCCTGAGAGTATGCCGGATCGCATTCCAAATTTTCCAGGGAGGGGGCAGACTGGGGATAGGAGGTTGAGGTGGAGGAGCCAGAGGAGTGCTCCCTTGGGTAACGTGGGTGGACTGCGTGGAAGACTGACTGGTGGACAAATTACTTGAAGCATTGTCCACAATCCACGAGATCAGCTGTTCGCATTGTTGTGGTTTCAACAGTCCTCTACCACGTGTCCCTGTAAGTTGAGACTTGACGCTAGGGAGTGTAGCTCTGCGGCGTTCTACAGCTCCCTCATCAGCAGGTACTGTCTCACCCTGCCTAGGACCACGGCCTCTGCCCCCTGCAGTAATTAAATGCCCACGCCCACGCCCTCGTCCTCGACCCTTAGCCCTGGGGTTCAACATTTTCTGTATATAAGTGTATGATATAAAAAAAAAAAATTTGTGAAATTTGTGAAATGGATTTGTATCACTGAGCTAAAACAACAAAAAAACTAATTTTTTTAAATTTTTTTTTTATATATTTTTTTTAGTTTTGTTTTTTTTGGAACGTGACGTGCAGAAACTATGGTAGAGCTGACTGACACCCTACTGATGGTGGCTATTTAGACTGCGACCCAGACAAATGTCGCACAGAGATTTTTAGGATCAATCTATATACGTGACAGGTAGCAAATGACTTGGTTGTATTCTGTGACGTACAGAAAGTGTCACCTGGACAGAATATATGGATTGGAGCGAGTGTGCGAACTGTGACACCAGAAAGGTTACACGCAGCTGTGTGAAATGGATTTGTATCCTGAACTAACAAAAAAACTAATTGTATAATTTTTTTTTTTTTTTTTGAACGTGACGTGCACAAACTATGACACCACACCCTGATGGTGGCTATTTAGACTGCGACCCAATTCGCACAGAGATTTTAGGATCAACAGTAGAAGTAGAAATGACTTGGTTGTATTCTGTGACTCAGAAAGTGTCATCTGACAGAATACGGAATTGGAGCGAGTGGCAGAACTGTGACACACAGAAAGGTTACCACAGCTGTGTGAAATGGATTTTGTATCACTGAGCTAAAACAACAAAAAAACTATTTTTTGTATTTTTTTTTGATTTTTGTTTTTTTTGAACGTGACGTGAGAAACTATGGTAGAGCTGACTGACACCCTATGACGGTGGCTATTTAGACTGCGACCCAACAAATGTTGCACAGAGATTTTTGATCAATCTTATACGTGACAGGTAGCAAATGACTTGGTTGTATTCTGTGACGTACAGAAAGTGTCACCTGGACAGAATATACGGATTGGAGTGAGTGTGCTGAACTGTGACACACAGAAAGGTTACACGCAGCTGTTTGAAATGGATTTGTATCACTGAGCTAAAACAACAAAAAAACTAATATTTTTTTTAATTTTGTTTTGGATTTTTTTTTGGAACGTGACATGCAGAAACTATGGTAGAGCTGACTGAACCTACTGACGTGGCTATTTAGATCGACCCAGACAAATGTCGCAC
>ONZH01023400.1:0-28507 GCA_900303285.1 Rhinella marina | reverse complement strand
TTTCCTTAATTTCCCATTTAAACCCATTTACTGTAGACACTATTTTAGTTGTTTTTCTGTCAAATTTGGTCAATCTGCAATTGCAACATGTTCCACACCTATAAAATCCTTTCAGTGTAGACCAAAATTATCAAAGAGATGGGTCGTTGATCCAGGGAGTTATTCTGATTGCCTGATTGGAGTCGGAAAGGAATTTTTTCCCCTAAAGTGGGGAAAATTGTTTTTTTTTTCCTTCCTCTGGATCAACTTGGAGGAAAACAGTCCGAACTGGATGGAAAGATGTCTTTTTTCGGCCTTATAAACTATGTTACTATTCGCCCTGCAAATAAGGGTGGGGCAATCGTGATTCTTGATACAAACAAATATGAAGAATGTAAAAAACAACTATCTGATATGAATACGTACAGGCCACTAGGAAAAGATCCTACGAATATACAGTACAGACCAAAAGTTTGGACACACCTTCTCATTCAAAGAGTTTTCTGTATTTTCATGACTATGAAAATTGTAGATTCACACTGAAGGCATCAAAACTATGAATTAACACATGTGGAATTATATACTTATCAAAAAAGTGTGAAACAACTGAAAATATGTCTTATATTCTAGGTTCTTCAAAGTAGCCACCTTTTGCTTTGATTACTGCTTTGCACACTCTTGGCTTTCTCTTGATGAGCTTCAAGAGGTAGTCATCTGATATGGTATTCTAACAGTCTTGAAGGAGTTCCCAGAGATGCTTAGCACTTGTTGGCCCTTTTGCCTTCACTCTGCGGTCCAGCTCACACCAAACCATCTCGATTGGGTTCAGGTCTGGTGACTGTGGAGGCCAGGTCATCTGGCGTAGCACCCCATCACTCTCCTTCTTGGTCAAATAGCCCTTGTCCTGTTGATAAATAAATGATGGTCCAACTAAACGCAAACTGGATGGAATAGCATGCCGCTGCAAGATGCTGTGGTAGCCATGCTGGTTCAGTATGCCTTCAATTTTGAATAAATCCCCAACATTGTCACCAGCAAAGCACCCCACACCATCACACCTCCTCCTCCGTGCTTCACGGTGGGAACCAGGCATGTAGAGTCCATCCGTCCATCTGCGTCGAACAAAGACACGGTGGTTGGAACCAAAGATCACAAATTTGGACTCATCCTCCGCAGCAGAGGTCTTCCTTTCCTGGGGCGGTCCTCATGTGAGGCAGTTTCTTTGTAGCGCTTGATGGTTTTTGCGACTGCACTTGGGGACACTTTCAAAGTTTTCCCAATTTTTCGGACTGACCTTCATTTCTTAAAGTAATGATGGCCACTCGTTTTTCTTTACTTAGCTGCTTTTTTCTTGCCATAATACAAAATATAACAGTCTATTCAGTAGGACTATCAGCTGTGTATCCACCTGACTTCTGCCCAACACAACTCATGGTCCCAACCCCATTTATAAGGCAAGAAATCCCACTTATTAAACCTGACAGGGCACACCTGTGAAGTGAAAACCATTTCAGGTGACTACCTCTTGAAGCTCATCAAGAGAATGCCAAGAGTGTGCAAAGCAGTAATCAAAGCAAAAGGTGGCTACTTTGAAGAACCTAGAATATAAGACATATTTTCAGTTGTTTCACACTTTTTGTTAAGTATATAATTCCACGTGTTAATTCATAGTTTTGATGCCTTCAGTGTGAATCTACAATTTTCAGTCATGAAAATACAGAAAACAGAATAAGATGGTGTGTCCAAACTTTTGGTCTGTACTGTATATAGTAAACAATTACTAGCTATGCATGAGAAGGCCAGGGAAAAAGGAGTTTTGAACAAATCTGAGTTTGATTTTATTTTGGGCTCTCCGAAAAGACTTCCAATATTTTATTGTATCCTTAAGGTCCACAAGGATCCAATTAACCCCCAGGGAGACCTATAGTTTCGGGGATAGGGTCACTGACATCCAATTTGTCACAGTACAGACCATTTTCTACAACCGTATATTAGACCGCCCTTTAACACTGAGTCTGACACACACATTAAGTCTATATATAAAATAGAGTAACTATGAATATCATAGCAGTTGAACAAGATAAATGCTGCTATATATATATTAGCTCACCCTTTAATACTGAGTCTGATGCACAGTAAGACTGTGTGTAAAATGACAGATTAACTATTAATGCTGCAGCAGTTGAACAAGATGCATGCGGCGATATATCAGAATGCCCTTTAATACTGAGTCTGACGCACAGTAAGTCTATGTATAAAATTACAGATTAAGGCCTCATGCACACGAACGTATTTTGTTTCCGCGTCCGTTCCGTTTTTTTTTGCGGATAGGATGCGGACCCATTCATTTCAATGGGTCAGCAAAAAATGCGGACAGCACACCGTGTGCTATCCGCATCAGTATGTCCGTTCCGTAGCCCCGCAAAAAAAATAGAACATGTCCTATTCTGGTCCGTTTTGCGGACAAGGATAGGCATTGTTACAATGGATCCACAAAAAAAAACCGGAAACACGGATGCCATATGGATGTCATCCGTTTTTTTTGCGGATCCGCAATTTGCGGACCGCAAAACACATACGGTCGTGTGCATGTAGCCTAACTATGAATGTCACAGCAGTTGAACAAGATGCACTCGGCTATTACACTCAACCTATAGTAACCCTGCTGTCTCCCTATGCTGTCTCTGCAGTCTAAAAAGACTCTCTCTGCACTGTCCCTGCACTCTCCCTCTGCAATATTATTTTTTAAACAGTTTTCTCCACTGTCCCTAACGCATGAGTGTGTCACGTCTCTCCCTATGCTCAGCGCACTGTGAAATGGTGGAGACCTTGCAGGATGAGGCTTTTATGGGGCTGTGACATCACAGGGACATCCGGCTATCTGTGGTTTGGCTGACCGCATGACATTCCTGGGCTTCTTACTTTTACTTTGTAAAATGATTTGTTACCACGAGCTGCGAGGAAATTCGTGGAGAATCTTAATTTTTCCTAAACTGTGGATCAAATTCCACTTTGGATGCATCGATTCACTCAACACTAATCATGTATGTCCCAAACCAGATAAAGAATAACTGTGGTCCTGGAAGTCAAATCGTTCTTAATCCATTAGAAATGGCTTAGAGCTAAGAAACATCCTTTGTGAGGAGAATGCCTAAATATTTAAGGGAGTTCCTAGCCCTTTTAAACTAGAAAGAGTCTGAGCGACATCATGATGTTACATGCCTCTGACTTCTGATAATTAATATTAAAGTTTGATAGGGCAGTGTATTTACCGTAAGTACCTTAGCCATTAGGTTGGCAAAGAAAACTCAGGGAGAGGATAGAAAAAAAGAGTAAATTGTCAGCATAAACTGTAACCTTATGCTGCACATTCGCCAAATAACCCCTCCGCCAATATCAGGATTACATCATGCATGACACAGGAGGGATTCCAGAAAGTAAAGTATAAAGACTGAAGACTCCTCCAGGCACCTCTGTCATATTCCATTGGAAATACAAAGGGAAGAGAATTGCCCAATAGCTTCACCACAGAAGATAGAGTAAAGATTATAAAGACTAGATATCCACTGCACCATTCCAACGCCAAGATCGAAATAGTAACATAGTAACATAGTTTACAAGGCCGAAAAAAGACATCTGTCCATCCAGTTCGGCCTGTTTTCCTATAAGTTGATCCAGAGGAAGGCAAAAAAAACCCTGTGAGGTAGAAGCCAGTTTTCCCCACTTTAGGGGAAAAAATTCCTTCCCGACTCCAATCAGGCAATCAGAATTACTCCCTGGATCAACGACCCCTCTCTAGTAACTATAACCTGTAATATTATTACCCTCCAAAAATACATCCAGGCCTCTCTTGAACTCTTTTAGTGAACTTACCATCACCACCTCCTCAGGCAGAGAGTTCCATAGTCTCACTGCTCTTACCGTAAAGAATCCTCTTCTATGTTTGTGTACAAACCTTCTTTCCTCCAGACGCAGAGGATGGCCCCTCGTCACAGTCCTGGGGATAAATAGATCGTGGGAGAGATCTCTGTACTGACCTCTGATATATTTATACATAGTTATTAGATCTCCCCTCAGTCGTCTTTTTTCTAAAGTGAATAAGCCTAATTTTGATAATCTTTCTGGGTACTGTAGTCCACCCATTCCAGTTATTACTTTAGTTGCCCTCCTCTGAACCCTCTCCAGCTCTGCTATGTCTGCCTTGTTCACAGGAGCCCAGAACTGTACACAGTACTCCATGTGTGGTCTGACTAGTGATTTGTAAAGTGGCAGGACTATGTTCTCATCACGGGCATCTATGCCTCTTTTGATGCAACCCATTATCTTATTGGCCTTAGCAGCAGCTGTCTCACACTGGTTTCTGCAGCTTAGATTTCTGTTCACTAAAATTCCTAGGTCCTTTTCTATGTCAGAGTTACCCAACATTTTACCATTCAGTATGTACTGGTGACTTGCATTATTCCTTCCCATATGCATAACTTTACATTTGTCAGTGTTAAACCTCATCTGCCACTTCTCTGCCCAAGCCTCCAGTCTATCCAGATCCATCTGTAGCAGTGTACTGTCCTCTTCTGTGTTAATTACTTTACACAGTTTAGTGTAATCTGCAAAAATTGATATTTTACTGTGCAAGCCTTCTACAAGATCATTAAAAAATATATTGAAGAGAATAGGGCCCAATACTGACCCCTGTGGTACCCCACTAGTTACAGTGACCCAATCTGAGTATGTACCATTAATAACCACCCTCTGTTTTCTATCACTGAGCCAGTTACTTACCCACATACAGACATTTTCTCCCAGGCCAAGCATTCTCATCTTATATACTAACCTTTTATGTGGTACAGTGTCAAATGCTTTGGAGAAGTCCAGATATACGACATCCATTGATTCGCTGCGGTCCAGTCTAGAACTTACCTCCTCATAGAAACTGATTAAATTGGTTTGACATGACCGATCCCTCATGAAGCCATGCTGATATGGAGTAATTTGCTTATTTTCATTGAGGTACTCCAAGATAGCATCTCTTAGAAAACCCTCAAACAGTTTACCCACGACAGATGTTAAACTTACCGGCCTATAGTTCCCGGGCTCTGTTTATGGACCCTTTTTTGAATATTGGCACCACATTTGCTATGCGCCAATCCTGTGGAACACTCCCTGTCAGTATAGAGTCCTTAAATATCAGAAATAAGGGTCTGGCGATGACATTACTTAATTCTCTTAGGATACGGGGGTGTATGCCATCCGGTCCTGGCGATTTGTCTATTTTAATCTTTTTAAGACGCAGCTCTACTTCTTCCTGGGTCAGACAGGGCACTTTTAATGGGGAATTTACTTTTATATTCTGCATTTCATCTGACAGTTTATTTTCCTCAGTGAATACAGTGGAGAAAAAGATATTTAGTAGCTTTTGCTTTCTCCTCATCGCTCTCTGCAACTCCCCCCCTCATTACTCTGTAAGGGGCCGACACCTTCAGGTTTATACTTTTTACCATTTATATAATTAAAGAACATTTTAGGGTTAGTTTTACTTTCTTAGTGAAGAGTCTTCAGTGTAAAGTCCCAGTTGACTGGATCAAATGCTTTGTCCACGCCAGTTGACAAAATAAACATAGGTAGCTCAGAGATTGTAGTGTGATAAATCAGATTCATTGTCACAAACTTGACGTGCCCGGAAAGATACGCTGTTAAGCCATGCCCCTTGGTGATGCGACAGCGTCATTAGCAACAAGATGCAATTCTCTATTTCTAACTGCAGCGGTGTGTTCTGGGGGAGATTAGCAGTTGGTTGATTGCTCAGCTGCCTTGTTTCTGACTAATGGAGTGACGATTCATGGACCTATCATGTTTTGATCCTGGGACTCGGTGCCATATTTAAACCCGTTTCTGGCCTTATACCAGTGCCAGTGATAGTCATTGACTCCCTAGTTGTGCACCTGGTTCCAGTTCCGTGTGTGTTTGGATTGCTTTTATTATTGACCTCAGCTTACTTTTGACCACTCTGTCTTGTGTTTTGGTACTGTGTTTCTTGTTTGATTCTGACTTTAGCTGGGCTGTTTGACTACCCGATTTGTCTAGCGATTTGGTACTGTATTGTCTGCTTGGTCCACTTCCATACATCTCTGTGTTATTCTGTGTGTGTGTCTTACACTTTAACAGTAGGGAACGTCAACTACTTGCAGACTCCCCGCTTAAGGCTTGCTTTGCAAGTAGGCAGACAAAGCGGTCAGGGTTCCAGGTAGGGCTCAATGTCCGTTTATTCCTGCCTACTGTAGTTAAATTATCCTAGTGGAATTATTTCCAAATTCAAAAATGTGCCTTTGACAATTAGCTAAAGTGGAACTTGCACAAGACAATGTACTGTACTTGTTCCCTGAGCTGTCCCAGTTCCCCTCCAATATCCTTGTCCAGGGAGGATTTGGGCATTTGTTCCAAAAGATGGATGTTCACAAATAGGTTTGATAGGTGGGCTGTACACTTTTTCTTAAGATGGAAGGCTATCCTGATAAAGGAACCCAGTATGTACAGTTTTTTTTTTAGGATACCCTCAGATGTCATAGTCAAATATCAGAAAATATCAAAATACTGTCACCTAATCCCTGTCACCTGACTTTGAAATCTGACACCTGACTGACACATGAATCTGACATCTCCTCAAAGTCACAGTGCGTTTTAGATACAATATATCTGCTAGCTAGGTCATACACTCAAGTGATGTTTCACCTTGACATCTGACTTCCCTCAGTCATGGAGAGTTTTAGATATATTGTATTTGCTAGCTAGATCACAGACTCAAAAGATGCTTACTTTAATATCTGAGTTTCTTCACTGGTCAGAGTCACATTGAGTTTTAGATACACTGTATCTGCTAGTTAGGTCATAAATTCAAATGATGTTTAGTAACAGTTTATAAGGTCGAAAAAAGACATCTGTAAATCTAGTTCGGCCTGTTATCCTGCAAATTGGTCCAGAGGAAGGCAAAAAAAGCCCTGTGAGGTAGAAGCCAATTTTCCTCACTATAGGGAAAAAAAATTCCTTCCCAACTCCATTCGGGCAATCAGAATTACTCACTGGATCAACGACCCATCTCTAGTAGCTATAACCTGTGATAGTGTTACACTCCAGAAATACATCCAGGCCCCTCTTGAACTCTTTTAGTGAACTCACCATCACCACCTCCTCAGGCAGAGAGTTCCATAGTCTCACTGCTCTTACCGTAAAGAATCCTCTTCTATGTTTGTGTAGAAACCTTCTTTCCTCCAGACGCAGAGGATGTTCCTTCGTCAGTCACAGTCCTGGGGATAAATAGATGATGGGAGAGATCTCTGTACTGACCCCTGATATATTTATATTTAGTTATTAGATCTCCCCTCGGTCGACTTTTTTCTAAAGTTAATAACTCTGCAGCTGTCTGACACTGGTTTATACAGCTTAGTTTGCTGTTCACTAAAATTCCTTAGTTTTTTTCCATGTTACCCAATGTTTTACCATTTAGTATGTACTGGTGACTTGCATTGTTCCTTCCCATGTGCATAACCTTACATTTGTCAGTGTTAAACCTCATCTACCACTTATCTGCCCAAGCCTCCAATCTATCCAGATCCATCTGTAGCAGTATACTGTCCACTTCTGTGTTAATTACTTTACAGTTTAGTGTCATCTGCAAATATTGATATTTTACTGTGCAAGCCTTCTAAAAGATCATTAATACATATATTGAAGAAAATAGGGCCCAACACTGACCCCTGTGGTACCCCACTATTGATGGTGACCCAATCTGAGTGTGTACCGTTAATAACCACCCTCTGTTTTCTATCACTGAGTCAGTTACTTACCCACATACAGACATTTTCTTCCAGGCCAAGCATTCTCATTTTATATATTAACCTTTTATGTGGTATAGTGTCGACTGCTTTGGAGAAGTCCGCTGTCAAGTCTAGAACTTATCTCCTCATAGAAACTGATTAAATTAATTTGACATGACCGATCCCTCATGAAGCCATGTTTGACATCTGATTTTCCAATATCAGGGAGCAGCAGATATTAGAGGCAAGTGAATTGTGATATCTCCCACAACAAGAGGAGGGAAGTTAGTTTACACAAGATCACCCAAGCAGGAGATAAACACCAGGAGCCTAGTCCTAAGAAAGAAAGGAAACACTGGCTTAGACGTCGATCACAACACTGGAAAATCCGGTAGTCTGCTTGGACTGAAATTACTGTAACTGGCATAGCTGGACACCACTGGTCACCGCTGGATTCCATTTAACCATAATGTATGTAGTGGTATTTTTCCTGCAGAAAGCAGGCATTTATGCCAGAAATCTGCTGGATTTCAAGTAGATCCCATTATAGTGAATGGGAATCCGGAGATGCGAGGCGGTGTCTGGCAATGCCAGACACAGTAACTCCAGTAGTCTGTTCCTCTGCCTGAACAGACTACCTGAGTTACAAGACAGAGACATGAATGAACCTTAACCCCTTCTACCTTGGGTCAGTTTTTACCTTCCTGACCAGGCAATTTTTTGAAAATCTGACATATGTCTCTTTATGTAATAATTATTTTGAAATGCTTTTGCTTATACTTTGTGGGGCATACATAATAGAAATCACCCAAAAATTACCCCATTTTAGAAACTACATCCCTCAAGCTATTCAAATATGATTTTACAAACTATGTTAACCCTTTAGGTGTTTCACAAGAATTAAAGAAAAATAAATAAAAATGTAATTTAACTGCCAAAGAAAACTCAATATTTATTACTCTGATATTGCACTGAGAAACACCCTGCATGTGGTCATAAACTGTATTAGCACACAGAAAGGCTCAGAAGGGAAGGATTAATATATACATTTTGGAGGGCAGATTTCACTGGGATAATTTTCCAGCACCATCTCACCTTTGAAGACCCTCTGAGACACCCCAACAGCAAACCACCCCCCAAGGGCGTAGCTATAGGGGGTGCAGAGGTAGCAGTCGCTACCGGGCCCAGGAGCCTGAGGGGGTCCAAAGACCCTTGTGCCACATAAGAAGACACACAAAGCACTGAGGGAAGGGGGGGCCAAAGCTGAACTCTTGCACCACGGCCCATGAGGCTATAGCTATGCCCCGCCACCCCCAATTCAGAAACTACAGCCGGCAAGAAATATTTCAAGGGGTGTAGGGAGCACTTTGGCCGAACAGGCATTTCATAGAATTCAGAAACACTTAGCTGTGAAAATGAAAAATTATATTTTACAAGAAAATGTCGCTTTAGGTCCAAATGGCTTTAGGCCAGTCGGCAAGTTGCTATTGAACAGCCTCTTGAGTTCCAGTATAGCCATACATTTATTTTATCTTGATGGAGCTGTTTGGGGGCTTATTCTTTGGGGGTATGAGTTATCATTGGTTCTATTTTGGGGTATATATGGCTTTTTGATCACTTTTTATTATGGTTTTGAGGAAGCAGGATAAAGAACAGACAGTAACTCTGCCATTGCTGTTTGGATTTTTTTATTGTGACATACAACTTGGTACAATTACAGATATCAATTTTAGTTTCAAAAAATGTATTTATTGAGTTGATGGCAAAAGTGGAGAAATTGTACATGGTACATATGCACACATAATGAATGAGTAAAGTTCTCCTATAGTTTATAGCATATGTAGAACACAATGTAAGAAAGCGTCAATTGTTAAAACAGAACATATGTATAACATTATAGACTTGTTGTTAAACATGAGTTACCTAAAGCAAGCAGCATTGAATAAGAGGGGAGTAGCCCTCGGGACACCCCCGGTCAGAGAGATGAAGGAAAGAAAAGGGGACAGGGACGTGTATGTAAGTCTTCCAGGACCCAGAGTATCTAGTTAGAGAGATAGGAAGTATTGTAGGTTAGAAGATTTGGAACAGTTTAGCCAGGGATTCCATATTTGTAGGTAACGCTCCCTAGTGTCTGTCAGTGTAGCGTTTAATTTTTCGTACAAAGCTATACGATTAACTCTGTGTTTGACTGCTGATATCGAAAGAGAGGGAGTTCGCCACCTAGCAGATATACAGGTGCTGACGGGGGAGATCCTCTCCAAATACTTCAAACAGTCCTCTTTTAATATTAGACCAGAACCTTCGTACCAGGGGGCAAGTCCACCACACATGAAGAGTGTTTCCTGTGTTTTGGCAACCTCTAAAGCATAAGGGAGAAACTGTTGGATAAATAAGATGTAATCTGGAGGGCACTAAATAGACTCTATGAAGAATCTTTAAGGAGGTTTCCATTAAGGTGACCTGCCAGCTCCCTTTACTGATCATTGTACAGCATTCAGACCACTGTTCCTATGTGAGGGTCTCCCCTAAACCCACCTCCCATCCATGCATAAATGCCAATTTGGTATCAGGGAGCGGTGAATTCAGGATAGAATAGATAAAAGAGAGAATACCCTTCTCTAAAGCTCTATATTTACAGAGCCTTTCAAACATTGTAAAGGCTATCATACTGTTTGCCGAGATCTGGGAGGTTAGAAAGTGGAAGACTTGAGTAACTCTAAAGAGTTCAGAAGGTGGAGGGGAAAAAGCAGAAAGAAAGTACAGTATGCTCTGGACATGAGCTGAGAGCGAATTAAAGAATCGCCAACATAGTGCAGTCTAGTATGTTTCCACCAAACAAACGCAGTCGGCAGTAAACCTGGTGGGAATAGGGGGTTTCTAAATAGAGGGAGCATAGGGGAGACAGGGCTTTGCAGTTTATATTTAAATCGAACTTTCCTCCAAAGTTGTAACATAAGGTAGGGGATTTTTGCAGCTGGGTCGACTGTTCCCAAAGGGATGTCAGGTGACCAAATTAACGCCAATGGGGATACTGGCAGCAATAAATCTGACTCCAAAATGACCCATTGTGGGGGGTTAGACAGAGCATTAAACAATACTAGTTGTGTTAATCTGGCTGCTATATAGTATTTATAAAGATGAGGGACTGAAAGTCCGCCTACCCTTTTGTGCAAGTGCATAATATGTTTGGCTATTCGAGATCTCTTATATGCCCAGATGAAGCGAACAATTTCAGTCTGTAGTGATTTTAGAGCTGAGCCTGTAATTGGTATGGGAAGGGAGCGAAAGAGATACAGTATCCGAGGTAAAGTGACCATTTTAACGGTGTGTATTCTGCCTATCCATGAGAGAGTAGGATAATTCCAGTTTAGTAGTTCTTAGTGAAGTTTAGGGATAAGACGGGCGTAATTCCACTTGAAAGTGGAGTCAAGGGTTTTCGATAAATTAATCCCTAAATAAGGGAGATAATGGTCCCTGTTTTTAAAACCGAAATTGAGGGAGATTAAATCTCGAACGTGCTGTGATGTGTTACAATGTAGAATCTCTGATTTTTTTTAGCATTGATCTGAAGGCCAGAAAAACGACCAATGTACTTAAACAGTTCATTACGTTGGGAAATGTAGTCAGGGGGCGTGTGATGGTGAGAAGCATATCGTCTGCAAAAAGAATTTATATTTGCGAAGACCAATCTTGACCCCTGCTATGTTTGGGTTAGTGTGAATCATTATGGCCAACGGTTCAATAGCCAGAGCAAATAGGGCAGGGGAGAGGGGACAACCTTGACGAGTACCTTGACTGATGTGGATAGGGAAGGGGTCATTGGTTGGCAATTTAAGAAAGGCTGTGGGTGTCGCATAAAGAGTTTGTATAGAGCTTAGGAAAGCTCCTGATATACCCATGGTGGACATGACCTGGTAGAGGTAAGACCAAGAAAAGGCTATCAAAAGCCTTTTCAATGTCTAAGGCTAATAAAGAAAAAGGCCGAGAATTTGTATTAGCCCATTGGATGATATTACATATTCCTTACATTATCTGGTGCTTGTCTACCTGGGATAAATCTCACCTGGTCATAATGTATCAGGGTAGGGAGGTAACGGTTGAGGTATTTAGCTAAGATAGAGGTGAAAAGCATTAAGGTCTACATTAAGAAGGGATATGGGCGATAACTTGTAGGGCATAAGGGATCTTTATTGGGTTTAGGGATGACTGTAATCAATGCATTAAAGGGGTTACCTCATAGCGGGTTTGAACAAGAGCAATCTGGCCACCACTACTACATCTTTAAATTTTTTGAAGTATAGAGCTGAAAACCCGTCTGGTTCCGGGGATTTGCCTATTTTAAGGGACGCTATTGCTAAAGCTATTTCCTCTGTAACATCATGGTTAAGAGATTCCCTTGCAGACGAGGGTAAGGTAGGGATAGGTAGAGTTGCAAGAAAAGAAGTAAGGTCTGCTGTGGGGGGGATCGGTGGGTGGGGAATATAGCTTTTGGTAGAAAACATGAAATTGTTGATAAATAGTAGTCAGATTGGAAGTAATCTGCCCCCTTGTGTCTTTGATTTGATATATGGTGTTAAGGTGTTGTCTTAATTTAGCTGCTAGCATTCTATCCGGTTTATTAGCCAACTTATAGAATTTTGCTTGAGTCTACCTCAGAGCCTTTTCGGTGCGATGTAGCAGGGTGGCATCAAGCTGGAGCTTTGTGTCTTTAATAACTTTAATGAGGTTAAGAGAGGGTTGCCTCTGGTTAGCTAGTTCCAGACGGAATAACTTAGATTCTAAATCAGATTGAACTTTAGAGCGTTCTTTCTTCAATTTAGACGCCTCAGCTATGATGACCCCTCTGATGACTGCCTTATGTGCAGCCCAGTTGACCGCAGGTGTGGTGTCGGAGGAGACATTAACATCAAAATAATCTCTAAGAGCTGTGGCTATACGATCCACAATAGAGGGATCTGTAAGGAGTGATTCATTCAGTCTCCAGGTAAAGGGGCATCTAGAGGGGGAGTCCAGATTGAATTCTACCAACACCAGGTCATGGTCTGACCAGGTGCAAGGAATGTGTCTCGCATACAAAATGTGCAGGAGGAGCCGCGTGGAAGCTAGAATCCAGTCTATCCTGTTGTAATGATGATTTACAGGGGAGAAATAAGTGTAGCCATGTTGAGATCCATTATACTCTCTCCAACAGTTGATGAAGGATAGTGTTGTTCAAGTAATTTTCCCAAGGTGCGAAAGAAAGAAGCAGGCTGACTGTTGGGAGCATAAGAGTTAATTAAATATAAAGGGGTATTATATAATGAACCCACTACTATAATATACCTACCCTCAGGGTCTATAATAGTGGTTTTAATCTGGAAAGGTAAGGAATAAAAATAGCCACGCCTCTACTTTTAGCGGGAAATGGTGCGTGCTTTAACATAGTATACCGGTTATGAAAATACCCGGGGTAAAATGTGATTCTTGAATACAAATAATATCAGGTTTAAGCCGGTCGTACTGAAGGAAAGCTTTACGTCTCTTTTGTGGCGAGTTAAACTTCCTGACATTATGAGATATAATTTTACACATGGCTAGTATATAAGGGAATTCTTAAACCCTGAAACAGGGAATCATGTCCAGAGCATAGTGAGAAAGAGAGGGAGGGGTGACAGGATGACGTGAAGACCGGGAGAGTCCAACGAGAGCCACACAGCAGCATTACAATAAAGGGGTCAGCAACACGTAAGTATAAACTCAATAGAACTACTTGAACAATAACAAGCAGGAGCCCAAACGCGTTGACATCGTGTCCTGAAACGCACAAGGCGTGGGGGGAACATGGAGCTCAGGCTCTGCGGCAATCATCTCATATAGTTACTCACAAAAAGAAGGCAAACATAGAGGTAAAACGGAAAGAAAGGAAAAAGAGAGAAAGGAAAGAAGAGGGGATATAGAAGTAAGGCATATCTTTCCATAACTAGGAATGAGGCGGACGATGCAGCTCCCCAACCACAGGGTTGTATAGAATATCCCATTAGGAGAGATCAGCCGTATCATGGCGAATCTCCTTATCTAGAAGGGCCCCAAACCCACAAGTATAGTGCCACCCGCAGGGTCAACAATTCAATATATATGGCCCTCAGGAATTCGGACACTAAAAGGTAGAGAGGTCGAACCATCTGGGGAAGTGAAGTGACTCCGATCGTCCAGGAGGTAAAATTAAAACGAGTGCTGAGCGCACTGAACTAACAACACAGGGCAAGGGAGTCACCCACTAACTAAGCATATAGAAACTGAAAAGGAAAATATGTATGGAGGATATGTATTGTATGGTATGCCCCCTCACCACGACCAGCATCAACGGATCGGGCGTAAAAAGTTCGCCTATCATGATCCTCAGTCACAGCTCGTGGCAAGGGGAAACACCACCACAATTAGGTAGTATTAGAAAAGACATTGAAGCATAGTGTTCAAACTAGGATAGTCCCGTGGCCACAGTGATGAAACCTAAACAGTCAGTCAGTACAGACATATAGTTTTAAAGGGTAGGGACCCTTTGTATAATCCTAGGAGAGTGAAGTGACCCCAGTCGCCCAGCAGGCAACATCTAATCGAGTGCTACAGACACTAAACTTACACCACATGGCAAGGGGGTCACCCCAGCAACCAATTATGTAAAAACTGAGAAGAACAATATGTACTGAAAATACATGTTGTCTGGCGCACCCCCCTACCCTGGCCAACGGCAGCGAATCGGGCGGAAAAAGTTTGCCTATCACGAACCCCAGTCACAGCCAGTGGCAGAAGGAAGCGCCACCACAACCAGTTAGCAGTAGAAAAAATAATGAGATAAAATAATCAAACTCTAATAGTCCCGTATCCAGAATAATAAAATCTAATCAGTCAGTTAGTATAAACATACAGTTTTGACCTTCTGTAGAATCACAGGTAAGCTCAACTTCCTAGACGATCCTTCAGAGCATCACAGAAGTCAAGAGGATCCTGAGAACACCCAGGGGGTTCTGGCAGGGCAGGAGGAAGTGGTCGACGAGTGTGCCGTGATCTTGTTGGTCGTCGCGGTAAAGGAGTGGGAGCAGTAGGTTGGTCATATGGAACGCCTTCCCGTTGTAGCACTTCAAAGCCCTCCGATAGATCTTTGATCGTGTAGTCACGGTTACCAATCTTGCAGGCGACATGAAAAGGGAAGCCCCATCTATAGCGTATTTGGGCTCTTTGAAGGGCCATAGTTACAGGTTCATCGATCTTCTTTTTTCCAGTGTAACTGGAGCCAAATCAGCAAACAGTTGTACAGAGGAATCAACCCCCGGAAGAGCTTGCAAATTGCGTGCCGCTGCTAGAAGTTGGTCTCGCATTTCAGGGTAGTGCAACTTTAGTATAATGTCTCGAGGCACATTAGGATTCCTTGGGCGTCCCAGAGCTCTGTGAACCCGATCCATTCCATTCCCACTTGGGGTAATAATGCCTGGAATAGATTGAGAACTGTAGGTTGTAGGGCAGTAATAGTTTCTGGCATACCTCTGATTCTAATGTTGGCTCTGCGGTTACGGTTCTCCAGGTCTTCCAATTTATATTCCAACGCCTCCAACCTCTGTGCGCTCCCGTCCAGACAAGAGCTATAAACCTCCATAGCATCTGCTACTTCATCCATCTTTTCTTCCAGGTCAGATACCTTGGTACCCAAGTCCTGAATTTGGTTAGTGAAGTCTGCCACTGCCTTGGATAGTTCTGTAGTAAAAAACGATTTAATATTGTCATAAAGCTCAGTCGGGTCAGACCGGAGCCAGATACATATATCAATTTTATACAGTTTTCAGTGTTTATACAGTGTTCACCTGAGGGGGTAGATCATGTGATTTTTTTTCTTACAATTACATTTTTAATTAAAACTGGCTAAATAAGGGGAAAGAGCCATTTTTTTTTACTTAAAACATTTATTTTTTTAACTTTATAAAATCATTTTTTAACCTTTGTTTCACCTTTTATTTTGTCTCAGTATGGGACTTCAACATTTCAGATCTGATCCCTGTTTCAATGTAGTACAATACATGCTGTATTGTACTGCATTAAAACGGTCAGTTTCCCACTGACACTGTGCCTTTGAGACCCAGCCTGGGCCTCATGGGCTTCCGTACATAGCAGGCCACCAGGCCTTTGCGAGGCCTTTGCGAGCTTACATCAATGCCACTGGATGCAAAAGGGTCCTGTCAGTCACAGTTCCTTCATCTGCCCAATAAGCATGACGAAATAGTACATTAATTTGCAGGAAATTAATAACCATTGCTCCCAGACATAGTTTAAAGGAGTTCTTTACCTTTTTCTTACTGATGATCTATCCTTTGGATAGGTCATCAGCATCTGATTGGCGGTGGTCTGACAACCGGGACCCCCACCAATGTGCTGTTTGAGAAAGCAGCGACACTCACAGTACCGCCATGGTCCTCTTGCAGCTCTCCGTGGCCAATGATCTCAAGACTATGGCACTATGGCAGTATGCTACGCAGCCAATAAACGTGTGGGGAAGGCCTGGCATACACTGTAATGTTGTAGCCATGTTTGCTATTGGCATTACAGTGATTGGCTGGCCGCTACACGTCATTGGGTGCTATATAGCAGGGAGAGCTGCAGGAGAAGGGAGAGATAGTGTTAGACGTGTTTTTAGGCAGGGGTTAGTGTTTAGAGATTTTAGAGACCCAAAAGTTTTTAAGGACTACTGTTTTACCTGGTTGCATTATTTATTATTAGCGTAACCAGCGCTAAATTGAACATAATTGTTTGGCTGCTGGTGACAGTGACACAACCTACGCTACATCTCTTGTGTTACATTTGCGCATCCTAAATATCTGTGACATTCAGCGTAATTGTTTGGCCGCTGGTGACAGTGACACAACCTGCGCTACGTCTCTTGTGTTACATTTGCACATCCTAAATATCTGTGACTTTGAGTGTAATTTTTTTGCTGCTGGTGACTGACACAACTTGTGCTACATCCCTGGTGTTACATTTGCGCATCCTATAAATCTGTGACATTTACTGTAATTTATTTGTGCATACACTTACAAAACCTGCGCTACTGTACGTGTGACATACTTGCAAGCATGTATACCATTTAATATACGAAAGGCGAGCAGTAAGAGACGGGGAAGCGGCTGTGCTGTTGATGGTGCACGCAGAGGCTGTAGCCCTGGGCACGGTGAAACTGTGCCTGCCGGCAGAGCACAAGAGACACACTCATCCATGATACCTAGCTTCATGTCCCAGTTGGCAGGGCGACGCAGGACACCACTCTTGAAGCCACACCAGTGCGACCAGGTGGTCGGTTGGATTGCAGCAGATAATGCTTCCAGTCTGTTAAGCACCACCCTGTCTTCCACAAAGTCCAGTCGCAGTAGCCAAGAGTCTGGTCAACAGAATCCTCACCCTGATCCTCCTTCCTCCCACCATGGAGAGTCTTGGCAAACAAGTGATCCCACACTCGGATATTCCGAGGAGCTCTTTTCACCGCCATTCCTTGATTTGTGCCTCTCGCCAAGCCCGCTTGAAGAGGGACATGAGGAGATGTTGTACACTGATTCCCAAACTCATGAGCATCCACAGTCAGAAGAAGATGACGGTGGGGAACAGCAATTAGTGTCTAACGAGGTGGATGATGATGATGATGAGACATAGTTGCCAATAAGTCAAGGGCTAATAGTGTCTCAAGAGGTTGATGATGAGGATGAGACACAGTTGTCAATAAGTGAGTTTCTTGTTAGGTCAATAAGTCAGGAGGAGGACCAAAGTGAGGAAGTGGAAGAGGAGGTGGTGGACGATGAAATCACTGACCCAACCTGGGAAGGTGGCAAGCCGAGTGAGGACAGCAGTACAGAAGGGGAGGGATCCGCAGCACCGCAACAGGCTGGAAGAGGCAGTGGGGTGGCAAAATGGAGGCAGGCCACACCAAACAGGCCTGCAACTTTTCCCTGGAGCACCCCCTTGCGGCAATCTCCCTTGCCAAGGGGTAGGTGTTCCGCAGTCTAGCGCTTTTTTGAGAAAAGTGCAGACGATAAAAGAATTGTCATTTGCAACCTGTGCTGTACCAAAATGAGCAGGGGCGTGAACACTAGCAACCTGACCACCACCAGCATGATCCGCCACATGGCAGCAAAGCACCCTAATAGGTGGGTCGAACGCCTGGGTCCACAAACAGTGTCTGAGGTCACACCACTGCCTCTTCCCTTGTGTTATGTGCTGGCCAATGACCTGTCCAAGACGCAGGCCCAGATGCCTCCCGCCATGCACCTGGACCTTCGCAAGCACCATCAGCTAGCACATCCACTTCTGTGTCCCAGCACAGCGTACAGATGTCCATACCCCAGGCCTTTGAACGAAAGCACAAATACCCAGCCACCCACCCACAGGCCATAGCACTAAATGCGCACCTTTCCAAATTGCTGGCCCTGGTAATGTTGCCGTTTAGGCTTGTGGACACTGAGGCTTTACGCAGCCTGATGGCGTTGGCCGTCCCTCATTACTCAGTTCCCAGCCGGGAGCGAGTCGCACCCTGGGATGGCACAGGTGCTACCGATGCCAAGGATTGCGGGCCCTACTTCCATAAGGATTTCTGCCACTACCTACATTAGTGGTTGCAACCCTCCCTTCTCCTTCTCCACCTCCTCCTCCACTTTCACCTCTGAATTCTGATCTTGATGCACCAGTCAGCCATCAGTCAGTAGCTGGAAGCAGTGTAGCACTACAGTGGGGAAGCAACAGGCCATGCTGAAAATGATTTGCTTCGGTGACAAACATCACATTGCCACAGAACTGTGGCAAGGTATAAGGGACCAGACTGAGCTGTGTTCTCGCCACTTATCCTACAACCAGGCATGGTTGTGTCTGATAATGGCTCTAAATTGGTGGCGGCTTTGGAGCTTGGCAAACTCGCACACATACCATGTCTAGCCCACGTGTTCAACTTAGTGGCTACTGGTGAAGGTGCCCCGCGTGTGGGGAAGACAGTACACAAGGTGATAGCCAGACCACCCTCAGGAGGAGCAGGAGACGGTTGCCTCACTACAGATGGTAGTCCCATAGCAGGTTTATTCCATCTTTTCAGCGTTGCTGGGCAGAAGAGGAGGAAGATGATGAGGAGATTGAGAGTCATCCTCCTGGTGAGGACAGCAAAGTCTTGTCTTTATGTTATGCTGCCTTTCCCTTGACCCTTGCGTTATACGTATTTTGGCCAACACCAATTACTGGTGTTACACCCTTCTAAACCCCCGCTACAAAGAGAACTTCTCATTCTCATTCCTGTGGTAGAGGACTAGTAAAATGGTGCAATACCAGAAGGTCCTTGTGGAAAAATTGCTCCAAAAATTTCCAGCTGACAACGCTGGCGGCAGAGGACTTAGTTCCTTGGGCAACCGAGGAGGGGAGAAGAGGCAAACACACAGCAGTTCCAACAGAGGCAGGGCAACACTCTCCAAGGCCTGGAACAGTTGCACACCCCACCAGCACCCTCACCCTGATGCACGGCCTAGTGTCACAAGGAAGGAAAAGTTTTGGAAGATGGTGAAGGAGTACATAGCTGATCCCTCTGTGCTTTACAACTATTGGGTGTTGAAGCTGGACATGTGGCACGAACTGGCGCCTTGGAGGTGCTGGCCTGCCCTGCTGTCAGCGATTTGTCAGAGTGGGTATTTAGTGCTGCTGGGGGCATAATAACTGATAAGCACATCTGCCTGTCAACTGAAAATGCTGACAGATTGACTCTTATCAAAATGAACAAGGCCTGGATTGCCCCTGACTTTTCTACTCCAGAGGAAAGCGGCTGAACATAAAGGCAGTGCTCCAGACTAAAAAAAATACCTAGGAGCCATTGGCTCCTGAACTGAAAAATTTAGGAGCCAAATTAAATTTTTCATCGCCAAATTTAAATACATATAATTATAATTAAAAAAAGACTTGGAGGAGAAGATGGAAACCAAACAACCGAAAAAAGTACCATGAAACCAAAATAAGACCAACATATACAAATCTTAATTAGCATAATTCTACAATAAAGATAATCACATCAGCGAGTAGGCATGATAACAAATAACGGACACTAAGAAAAGACTGCATGTAAGGGGGACAGGTCACAGCTGCAGTAAATAATCACCCAAAGCAATAAACACACATGATTTCCACCAAAGTGGATATGAATCAAATCGGGTGCACAACTGCAGCCTACCTATACCAATATGTCACACGTAATATAGATGAAAATAAAAATGTCAGTGTATGCTATAATCCACAGTACCTTATAAGCTGTCACATAACACTTCAAACAAAGAAATAACCTAATTTTCAAATCACCATAAAGACACTTGGATAATTCAGCGTTATCATATACTGCAAAGGGAAAATGCAGCGATCAACATAAGCTGAATAGTAATAGACATATCATAAGATATTGAATGATGATCACTGAGTAATCCACAGCAATAGAAGATACCAGTGTCTCACACAATAATCCAAAAATGCTGTGGACAAAGACATCCCAATGTGAATATGTACTGAAAATAACTCACATACCCTGAGACATAGTGGACATACTGGGAAGGAGACTGTCCCTCTCCACGCACCGCTACCTCGACGCGCGTTTCACCACTCAAGCTTCGTCAGGAGGCAAACCATCAAAGTGCAGCAGAGTATATATACATATAAAAACAGGTGTGAGCCTATTGCATAAATTATAATCACCTGCCGGTCCCGCTTCTGAGCGCGAATCCGCCATGATGGCCACCCTGCATCCCTCGGCGCATCTCCACGTCCTCACTGTCAAAGAGCGCAATGACGTGGATATGAAGCACGTCGGGGTGCCGTTGACCAGCGCTTGCGCCGGATCGCGACTCAGCAGAGCCGGGAGGTGAACCACCCTGGCATAGTTATTGGGGGAATCGCCACAGTAATAACATGATGTTACAGAAAATACCTCAAATGGAAGCCTATCATATATGAGAATAGTTATAATCCCTAATTATGTATAAATAAAAATAATAATAATAAAAAAGTGACATATCACGTGCATATGTGAAACAAATTCCATACCAATCAATAAGTGACTCAAAAGATATATATGCATAATTCTAATAAACTAAGTGACTCAAAAGATATATATACATAATTCTAATAAACTAAAATATAATAATTCATAGTGATAAGTACATAGTTAAAACCATTCAAAATTATAAGAATAATTCATAGTGATAAAAAACTTGCAAGACAAAATGCCAAAGAAAAGTGAAAAATAGTGACAATAAATATGTAAAATTTATACATAATTCATACAAAAGGGAACAGTTGCTCCATAATCTTGCTTCTCATACGCATAATGATAGTACTCCTCCTTTGCATTTCCTTCTCCTTTTCATAGTTTTAACATATATTTCTTCCTATGGTCTTCCTCAAAATTGCAACAAAAAAACAGAGAATGGCAACACACCTCAAAAAATAAAAATAAACAACATTAATTAAAAACAATACAAATACACTCTGCATTAAAATTCGCGCAACTTATAGAAAGGGCTTAAAGCTATTCGACTCATTCAGACCATCCAGAACCATTGTATTCAGTAGAACAATCCCTCTTGTCTCCCTACGTAACAGAGCACGTTTAATATCCCCACCTCTAGAGCCCAGTCTGACCCTATCAATCCCTCTAACTTTCATAACCCTCGGGTCACCCCTATGGTATTTGCGAAAATGCCTCGGAACTGTCTGCAAATCATCTACATCCCTTTCTGGGACATCCATAGCAGATCTAATTTTGCTCGCATGTTCTAGAATTCTCACTTTTAAAGCTCTCGTGGTCATCCCAATATAGATGAGATTACATGGGCAGGTCATATAATAAATCACTGTCTCTGTATTACACATGATGTTATGTGTGATCCTATACTCCTTGGTCCTGGAGGAATCACAAAAAGTGGTGGAACGTACCATATATTTACAGGCCGCACGTGTACCGCAAGGAAAGATCTGCAAAAAATAAATTAAAAAAACTATGCCAAAACAACCATTTTTTCCCTCTTGCCTCACAAAAAGTGTAATAGCAGGCGATCAAAAAGGCTTATTTAACCCAAAATGGTACCAATCAAACCGTCATCTTGTCCCGCAAAAATGATACCCTACCTGAGACAATCGCCCAAAGAATTAAAAAAATATGGCTCTCAGGAAATGGCAACACAAATAAAAGATTTTATTCTGTTCAAAAATAAATCTATTGTGTAAAACTTTCCTAAAATAAAAAAGTTAGACATATTGGGTATCGCCACATCCGTAACAACCTGCTCTATAAAAATATTACATGAGATGGCCCCCCAGGTGAATGCTGCAAAAAAAAAAAAAAACTATGCCAAAACAACCATTTTTTCCCCTCTTGCCTCACAAAAAGTGTAATAGCAGGCAATCAAAAAGGCTTATTTAACCCAAAATGGTACCAATCAAACCGTCATCTTGTCTAGCAAAAATTGATACCCTACCTAAGAGAATCGCCCAAAAAAATTAAAAAAATATGGCTCTCTGAAAATGGCAGCACATAAAGAAGATTTAATTCTGTTCTAAAATGCATCTAATGTGTAAAACTTAACAATAATAAAAAATGGTAGACATATTGGGTATCCCAATATGTATTCGTAACAACCTGCTCTATAAAAATATCACATGATTTGCCCCCTCAGTTAAAAAACTATGCCAAAACAGCTATTTTTTTCACCTTGACTCACAAAAAGTGTAATACCAAGCAATAAAAAAATGTTTTGTACTCCAAAATGGCACCAATAAAAACGTCACCTCATCCTGCAAAAAATGAGCCCCCACATAAGACAATAACTCAAAAAAATAAAAATCAATGGCTCCCGCAAACCAATCCATCGAAATCTGTTCTACAAAATCCATATGGCGCTCCTTCCGTTCTGAGTCCTGCCATGTACCCGCACAGCAGTTTACCACCACATATGGGGTGTTGCCGCATTCAGGAGAAAATGGGTAACAAATTATGGGGTGCTTTTCTCCTGTTACCCCTTATGAAAATAAAAAATTTGGGGCTAAAGCAACATTTTATTGGAAGAAATGAAACGTTTTATTTTCACAGCCAAGTGTTTCCAAATTCCATAAATTCCATAAAAGGGGTCAAAGTGGCCAGTACCCCCCTTAATATATTCTTTGAAGTGTGTAGTTTCCAAAATGGGGTCATTTTATGAGGATTTCCACTGTAGGGGTACGTCAGGGTCTCTCAATTACAAAATGGTGCCTAAAAACCATTCTAGCAAAATCTGCCTCTAAAATCCGTATGGCGCTCCTTTCCTTCTGACCACTGCCACAAACCCATAGAGACGTTTACCACTACATATGGGGTATTTCTGTAAACTGCAGAATCAGAGCAATGTATATTGAGGTTTAGTTTGCTGTTAACCCTTGCTGTGTTGCAAGAAAAACATTATTAACATGAATAATCTACCAAAAAAGTGAAATTTTGAAATTTCACCTCCCTTTTCCTTTAATTCTTGTGGAACACCTGAAGGGTTAACAAAGTTTGTAACAGCGGTTTTTTTTATAATTTGAGGGGTGTAGTTTCTAAAATGGGGTCATTTATGGGTGGGTTTCATTATGTAAGCCCCTCAAAATCACTTTATATCTGAATTGGTGCTTAAAAAAATGGTTTTGGAAAATTTGGTGAAAATTTGAAAAATGGCTCCTAAACTTCTAAGCCCTCTAACGTCCTAAAAAAGTAAAATGACATTTATAAAATGATGCCAACATAAAGTGAATGTATGGGGAATGTAAAATAATAACTATTTTTGGAGGTATTACTATTTATTTTGAAAATTGAGAAATTGAAATCTGGAAATTTGCTAATTTTTCCAAATTTTTGGTAAATTTAGTATTTTTTTAATAAATAAAAATGAAATATTTTGCCACAAATTTACTACTGTCGTGAAGCACAATATGTGACGAGAAAACAATCTCAGAATGGCCTGGGTAAGTAAAAGCGTTCCAAAGTTATTACCACATAAAGTGACACATGTCAGATTTGCAAAAAATGGCCTGGGCATAAAGGTGAAAACAGGCCTGGGGTTGAAGGGGTTAAAGATCCGGTTTTGTTGATAATCACTTAAAACCCTCTGAAACTTTTGCGATTTGACTGTCTATATTAATTAAGATCTTCTTCTAGATCCCGTTCAAAATCCACTAACTCCTCCTTTAACAATACTTGCAGAATTTTTTCTTTCAGAATGTCAATATCTTTTTCAAGAGCCTCTAGGGCTCTCTTATCTGCTCCAATCAAAAGTTCAATCAACGTTTGGGAGCATTTCGTAAGTGTCTCCTCCCATCTATTGACAAAATTAGAGTCCTCAGTTTCCAATGTGGGAAATACCTGGATCCGTAACCCTCGCGGCACAATATTTTTCTGTAAATAGTTCTCTAAAGCAGCCTTGTTCCACCACAGTTTGGTACGTTTCCTAAAGGAGTCACGAATCTTATGCTTTAATACCCAAACATCCCTTTTCTCCGTGTCTGCTGCCAATCTCTCTCCAAATACAGATCCTAATTGTGATATCCAATTAACATCACGTTTTCTGAAATCCATGTACGAGGTATCATCTAAAAAGATATACAATAGTCAGAAAAAACCTACAAAGAGAACACCTCTCAATTATTCACAAATCCAATGTCCATGGAACAACCATATATAACCAAACAACCGAAAAAAGTACCATGAAACCAAAATAAGACCAAAATATACAAATCTTTATTAGCATAATTCTACAATAAATATAATCACATCAGAGAGTAGGCATGATAACAAATAACGGACACTAAGAAAAGACTGCATGTAAGGGGGACAGGTCACAGCTGCAGTAGATAATCACCCAAAGCAATAAACACACATGATTTCCACCAAAGTGGATATGAATCAAATCGGGTGCACAACTGCAGCCTACCTATACCAATATGTCACACATAATATAGATGAAAATAAAAATGTCAGAAAGATGGAAAGTCTGGCCCATAATAGAACAGTCCTATCCTATTTTTTGGGGGGGACAAGGTGACAAAAAAAAATTGTGCGCATAGGAGATATTTTTTTACATTTTAATAGTTTGGACTTTTCGGACGTGGCAATATGTAAAATGTTTATTTATTGTTATTGTATTTTATATGTAAAATTGGGAAAGGGGGTGATTAAGGGGCCGTTCAGACGGCCGTAGTATTGCGCATTCGCAAAAATGCGGATCCACAATACCACTGTGGGGTTACTGCACCTGAGGGGTTAACTGTGGCGTATGGCATCTCCCTATCATACAGGTCGGGTGGTGGCTATGTGATTCTGCGCCCGCACCCGCCTCCTGTACTTTTATTAAACATAGTTATCATAATTGGTGGTGTAGTGCGCCCTCCCCCTCCCCTCCTCCACCCCTCTCATTGGTGGCACAGTGCGCTCTCCCCTCTCCTCTGCTACTGGTGGCAGCAGCAGCAGCACAGGGGGGAGGGAGAGACTGCTTCTTTCTCCCCTGTGCTGCTGAAGGAACGTGGAGCACGCTGACAGCAGCGTGCACCATGTTCTCTGATACTAGACTGTGCAGTAGTGCAGCCTAGTATCAGTATTTGTATTTCTAAGTAAATTCTAAGTCGTATTGGCGACCATTTTGGTCACCATCTGGAGCACTGCATAAAGGCACTTTAAATGTGGCTTTTATGGTGTATTGAATACAGTGTATTCCCATGCACCCCTTCCACCACAAAAAAAGGGTATATGGTTCAATCTTCCTTTTCTCCTCCTCCTCCATCATATCAACATGCTTATTAGGCTGCCCTCGCTCCTAATGTTTTAGAGGGTCAGCTCAGCAGCAGACCACAATGTGAATGAGGCTCTCCTTTATGTGATATACAGGTTGTATCGGAGTGCTTCTTCCTTGTAATTTTTGGCAGCCCTTGCACAAGTAAATATACAGGAAAGAATGTTTCCTAACAATATTTTCTCTAAAATCAATTTTATCTTCGGTTTTGTGCGTATTATTGTCATTCTATAAAAGTGGCATAATACTCGGACAACATTGTTCCCAGCAGCAACCTGGGAGTCTAAGATGCATCAAGGCATCCCCCCCAAGCTGTTCTCGAACCATTTCAGTCGTGTTTCCATCAATTTCTGACCTATTCCTTCTTCAAAGCAGGGGCTGCCTGGTTTAATGCTCTGGTTCTCCCATTGACTTCCATTGTGCTCTGGTGCTCTGTAAAGCACTCGAGCATCCCAAAGTGCTCTACTCTACCCGAGCACTTTGTTGCTCGATCAACACATTATATATATATATATATATATATATATATATATATATACATACATACATATACACATACACCATGTTCCAATGAATTCAATGTTTTTCAATGAAACACATAGATGGTATTGTGTCTCAAGGCTCTTTGGATCACTGAAATCAATCTCACATACCTGTGATAATTAGTTTGCCAGGTGAGCCCAATTAAAGGAAAACTGTCTGTTCCACAATATTAAGCAGGCCACTGTTTTCAAGTAAAATGGGAAAGAAAAAGGATCTCTCTGCTGCCGAAAAGCATCAAATAGTGCAATGCCTCTTCATATCCTGAAGTCCCAGTTCCCGTTAGATTGGCAACATACCTCAATTAAATACCTGGGCATTAATATAACTTCCTCTCCTACCTTACTATATCAACATAACTATATACCACTGTTAGATGTAAAGAAACAAGATACTTTATCGTATGGCAAATTCGAAATCTCCTGGATAGGTCGCATAGCTACCTTCCAAATGATAGCCCTACCCAAACTACTGTTTATTTTTCGGACAGTACCCATTAAAATACCGCTCCATTTTTTCACGAAAGCGCAGGGCCTCCTCAATTCCTTTGTCTGGGCAGGGCGTAAAGCCCGAATATCATCCTCATAGTTATATAAGACAGGAAGAAGTGGAGGTTTAGGCCTACCAAATTTAGCAGACTATTACTTAGCAACCCAAATCAATCTTTTGGATAGGTGGTGGATGGGAGACACCTCTATTCCATGGATCCAAATCGAATCCTCCACAGTTTCATCTCAATGCCTTAGAGCCTTACTGCTGATCAGCCTGCATAGCTCCCCTCCTAAACTCTTGAATCTCCCCTTTATACCGGAGGCAGCCATACACAACTGGCGTGTATTCCATAGGAAGTGCACACAGAACCATCTTAATGCGAAAGAAATTTTCCCCATACAATTATTGGAACTTTACACAAATCACATAAATCTGTCACCATGGATATCCCGAGGTCTTCGATGGATTTCCCAATTATATGCAGGGAACCATATTAAATCATTTAGCAATCTCCAATCAGAATTTAACCTACCTACTAGAGACTTCTACAAGTTCCTACAGGTACGACATATACTTAACTCCTCTGATCCCTGCTTACTAACAGCTAGCAAAATGATTATAGAACTCTGGAGTAATCCACGCAACAACAAAACCAAAACATCTAATCTAAGATCTCTGTATTTATGCTTAGGTAATAAATAGAGATGAGCGAGTAGTGTTCGATCGAGCCGGTATTCGATCGAATACTACGCTATTCGGCATACTCGATTTCAATCGAGTATAACGGCGATGGCGCACTTAGAATTCGTTTCCCCTCCCACCTTCCCTGGCGCTCTTTTTCCACCAATCAACATGCAGGGGGGGTATGACAGGCACGCTGAGCACGCTGAGCACGCTGGCAGCACGAAAACAGCGTCTACATGGATTGGCTGGAAAAACCATGTGACCTCGAATATTAAAAACTCAGCTCTTCCTGCTCGTACGCATATGCTGCGTGAACTTAGTCAGGGACAGAGGCTGGAGAAGGGACAGACAGGTTTTAGCAGTTGGACAGGCAGGAGCGTGATTAAAAGCCCTTATCAGGGCTACTATAGTGCACTACAGTGATAGCTTTACTACAAGATACACTTTACAGAGAACGGCTGCCGTATTCAGGGATAGCTGCTGGAGTAGGGACAGAGAGAGGCATTAGTGGTGTATTAGGTGCTCTGCTACATACCAAACTATATTTGGCACTACTGTTCAGCGTTCTTTTTGGCTGAAAAACCCTGTTATATAACTAGTGTGTATATGCACCATCTGATCTGGCAGTATACGGCTGTGAATTTTATTTTATTTTTTTAATTACAGTTTATTTGGCTCTAGTGTTCTGGGTTCTGTGTGCCTGCAATACCCTTTTTGTATACCAGGTGTAAATACCCACCGTCTGTTCAGTTAGTACACGGCTGTGTACCTTGAAATATACAATATCTAGGCCATTTAATTGGCCACTGTACTGTGCGTTCTCTTGCTAAATTATTTCACATACCTGGTGTAAATACCCACCATCTGTTCAGTTAGTACACGGTTGTGTACCTTGAAATATACAATATCTAGGCCTTTTAATAGGCCCACTGTACTGTGCGTTCTCTTGCTAAATTATTTCACATACCTGGTGTAAATACCACCGTCTGTTCAGTTACTACACGGCTTGTGTACTTGAAATATACAATATCTAGGCCTTTTAATTAGGCCACTGTACTGTGCGTTCTCTTGCTAAATTATTTCACATACCTGGTGTAAATACCCACCGTCTGTTCAGTTACTACACGGCTGTGTACTGAAATATACAATATCTAGGCCTTTTAATTGGCCACTGTACTGTGC
>ONZH01023399.1:0-49434 GCA_900303285.1 Rhinella marina | reverse complement strand
CCTATGATTAGGTGGTACATATAGCTGTGGCTCTATGATTAGGTGGTACATATAGCTGTGCGGCTCGCTATGATTAGGTGGTACATATAGCTGTGGGCTCCTATGATTAGGGTGGTACATATAGCTGTGGGCTCCTATGATTAGGTGGTACATATAGCTGTGGGCTCCTATGATTAGGTGGTACATATAGCTGTGGGCTCCTATGATTAGGTGGTACATATAGCTGTGCGGCTCCTATGATTAGGTGGTACATATAGCTGTGGGCTCCTATGATTAGGTGGTACATATAGCTGTGGGCTCCTATGATTAGGTGGTACATATAGCTGTGCGGCTCCCTATGATTAGGTGGTACATATAGCTGTGCGGCTCCTATGATTAGGTGTACATATAGCTGTAGCGGCTCCTATGATTAGGTGGTATATAGCGTGGTACATATAGCGGCTCCTATGATTAGGTGGTACATATAGCTGTGCGGCTCCTATGATTAGGTGGTACATATAGCTGTGGGCTCCTATGATTAGGTGGTACATATAGCTGTGCGGCTCCTATGATTAGGTGGTACATATAGCTGTGCGGCTTCCTATGATTAGGTGGTACATATAGCTGTGCGGCTCCTATGATTAGGTGGTACATATAGCTGTGCGGCTCCTATGATTAGGTGGTACATATAGCTCCTGATATAGCGGCTCCTATGATTAGGTGGTACATATAGCTGTGCGGCTCCTATGATTAGGTGGTACATATAGCTGTGCTGTGGGCTCCTATGATTAGGTGGTACATATAGCTGTGGGCTCCTATGATTAGGTGGTACATATAGCTGTGGCGGCTCCTATGATTAGGTGGTACATATAGCTGTGGGCTCCTATGATTAGGTGGTACATATAGCTGTGCGGCTCCTATGATTAGGTGGTACATATAGCTGTGCGGCTCCTATGATTAGGTGGTACATATAGCTGTGCGGCTCCTATGATTAGGTGGGTACATATAGCTGTAGGGCTGGGCTCCTATGATTAGGTGGTACATATAGCTGTGCGGGCTCCTATGATTAGTGGTACATATAGCTGTGCGGCTCCTATGATTAGGTGGTACATATAGCTGTGCGGCTCCTATGATTAGGTGGTACATATAGCTGTGCGGCTCCTATGATTAGGTGGTACATATAGCTGTGTGCGGCTCCTATGATTAGGTGGTACATATAGCTGTGGCGGCTCCTATGATTAGGTGGTACATATAGCTGTGCGGCTCCTATGATTAGGTGGTACATATAGCTGTGCGGCTCCTATGATTTAGGTGGTACATATAGCTGTGCGGCTCCTATGATTAGGTGGTACATATAGCTGTGCGGCTCCCTATGATTAGGTGGTACATATAGCTGTGGGCTCCTATGATTAGGTGGTACATATAGCTGTGCGGCTCCTATGATATAGGTGGTACATATAGCTGTGCGGCTCCTATGATTAGGTGGTACATATAGCTGTGCGGCTCCTATGATTAGGTGGTACATATAGCTGTGGGCTCCTATGATTAGTGGTACATATAGGCTGTGCGGCTCCTATGATTAGGTGGTACATATAGCTGTGGGCTCCTATGATTAGGTGGTACATATAGCTGTGCGGCTCCTATGATTAGTGGTACATATAGCTGTGGGCTCCTATGATTAGGTGGTACATATAGCTGTGGGCTCCTATGATTAGGTGGTACATATAGCTGTGCGGCTCCTATGATTAGGTGGTACATATAGATGTGCGGCTCCTATGATTAGGTGGTACATATAGCTGTACGGCTCCTATGATTAGGTGGTACATATAGCTGTGCGGCTCCTATGATTAGGTGGTACATATAGCTGTGCGGCTCCTATGATTAGGTGGTACATATAGCTGTGCGGCTCCTATGATTAGGTGGTACATATAGCTGTGCGGCTCCTATGATTAGGTGGTACATATAGCTGTGCGGCTCCTATGATTAGGTGGTACATATAGCTGTGCGGCTCCTATGATTAGGTGGTACATATAGCTGTGCGGCTCCTATGATTAGTGGTACATATAGCTGTGTGCGGGCTCCTATGATTAGGTGGTACATATAGCTGTGCGGGCTCCTATGATTAGGTGGTACATATAGCTGTGCGGCTCCTATGATTAGGTGGTACATATAGCTGTGCGGCTCCTATGATTAGGTGGTACATATAGCTGTGGGCTCCTATGATTAGGTGGTACATATAGCTGTGCGGCTCCTATGATTAGGTGGTACATATAGCTGTGGGCTCCTATGATTAGGTGTGTACATATAGCTGTGCGGCCTCCTATGATTAGGTGGTACATATAGCTGTGCGGCTCCTATGATTAGGTGGTACATATAGCTGTGCGGCTCCTATGATTAGGTGGTACATATACTGGGCTCCTATGATTAGGTGGTACATATAGCTGTGCGGCTCCTATGATTAGGTGGTACATATAGCTGTGCGGCTCCTATGATTAGGTGGTACATATAGCTGTGCGGCTCCCTATGATTAGGTGGTAACATATAGCTGTGCGGCTCCTATGATTAGGTGGTACATATATAGCTGTGCGGCTCCTATGATTAGGTGGTACATATAGCTGTGCGGCTCCTATGATTAGGTGGTACATATAGCTGTGCGGCTCCTATGATTAGGTGGTACATATAGCTGTGCGGCTCCTATGATTAGGTGGTACATATAGCTGTGCGGCTCCTATGATTAGGTGGTACATATAGCTGTGCGGCTCCTATGATTAGGTGGTACATATAGCTGTGCGGCTCCTATGATTAGGTGGTACATATAGCTGTGCGGCTCCTATGATTAGATTAGGTGGTACATATAGCTGTGCGGCTCCTATGATTAGGTGGTACATATAGCTGTGGGCTCCTATGATTAGGTGGTACATATAGCTGTGCGGCTCCTATGATTAGGTGGTACATATAGCTGTGGGCTCCTATGATTAGGTGGTACATATAGCTGTGTGGCTCCTATGATTAGGTGGTACATATAGCTGTGCGGCTCCTATGATTAGGTGGTACATATAGCTGTGCGGCTCCTATGATTAGGTGGTACATATAGCTGTGGGCTCCTATGATTAGGTGGTACATATAGCTGTTGCGGCCCCTATGATTAGGTGGTACATATAGATGTGCGGCTCCTATGATTTAGGTGGTAACATATAGCTGTGCGGCCCCTATGATTAGGTGGTACATATAGCTGTGCGGCATCCTTAGTGGTAATATAGCTGTGCGGTACTATGATTAGTGGTACTATAGCGGCTCCTATGATTAGGTGGTACATATAGCTGTGCGGCTCCTATGATTAGGTGGTACATATAGCTGTGCCGGCTCCTATGATTAGGTGGTACATATAGCTGTGCGGCTCCTATGATTAGGTGGTACATATAGCTGTGGGCTCCTATGATTAGGCGGTAATAGCTGTGCCTATGATTAGGTGGTAGCATAGCTGGTGCGGGCTCTATGATTAGGTGGTACATATAGATGTGGCGGGCCCTAATGATTAGGTGGTACATATAGCTTGTGCGGCTCCTATGATTAGGTGGTACATATAGCTGTGCCGGCTCCTATGATTAGGTGGTACATATAGCTCTGCGGCTCCTCATGATTTAGGGTAATAGCTGGGGCCTATGAATTAGGGTAATATAGCTGTGCGGCTCCTATGATTAGGTGGTACGTATAGATGTGCGGCTCATATGATTAGGTGGTACGTATAGGCTGTACGGCTCCTATGATTAGGTGGTACATATAGGCTGTGAGGCTCCTATGATTAGGTGGGTTACATATAGCTTGTGCGGTTCCTATGATTAGGTGGTACAGTATAGCTTGTGGGCTTCCTATGATTAGGTGGTAACAGATAGCTGTGCGGCTCCTATGATTAGGTGGTACATATAGCTGTGCGGTCCTATGATTAGGTGGTACATATAGCTGTGCGGCTCCTATGATTAGGTGGTACATATAGCTGTGGGCTCCTATGATTAGGTGGTACATATAGCTGTGCGGCTCCTATGATTAGGTGGTACATATAGCTGTGGCTCCTATGATTAGGTGGTACATATAGATATGTGTGGCTCCTATGATTAGTGGTACATATAGCTGTGCGGCTCCTATGATTAGGTGGTACATATAGCTGTGCGGCTCCTATGATTAGGTGGTACATATAGCTGTGCGGCTCCTATGATTAGGTGTACATATAGCTGTGCGGCTCCCTATGATTAGGTGGTATACATATAGCTGTGCGGCTCCTATGATTAGGTGGTACATATAGCTGTGCGGCTCCTATGATTAGGTGGTACATATAGCTGTGCGGCTCCTATGATTAGTGGTACATATAGCTGTGCGGCTCCTATGATTAGGTGGTACATATAGCTGTGCGGCTCCTATGATTAGGTGGTACATATAGCTGTGCGGCTCCTATACATATAGGCTCCTATGATTAGTACATATAGCTGTGCGGCTCCTATGATTAGGTGTACATATAGCTTGTGGCTCCTATGATTAGGTGGTACATATAGCTGTGCGGCTCCTATGATTTAGGTGGTACATATAGCTGTGCGGCTCCTATGATTAGGTGGTACATATAGCTGTGGGCTCCTATGATTAGGTGGTACATATAGATGTGCGGCTCCTATGATTAGTGGTACATATAAGCTGTGCGGCTCCTATGATTAGGTGGTACATATAGATGTGCGGCTCTATGATTAGGTGGTACATATATGCGGCTCCTATGATTAGGTGGTACATATAGCTGTGGCTCCTATGATAGGTGGTAGCTGTGCGGCTCCTATGATTAGTGGTACATATAGCTGTGCGGCTCCTATGATTAGGTGTACATATAGCTGTGCGGCTCCTATGATTAGTGGTACATATAGCTGTGCGGCTCCTATGATTAGGTGGTACATATAGCTGTGCGGGCTCCTATGATTAGGTGGTACATATAGCTGTACGGCTCCTATGATTAGTGTACATATAGCTGGCTCCTATGATTAGGTGGTACATATAGCTGTGCGGCCCCTATGATTAGGTGGTACATATAGCTGTGCGGCTCCTATGATTAGGTGGTACATATAGCTGTGCGGCCCCTATACTTATAGGCTCCTATGATTATGGTACATATAGCTGTGGGCTCCTATGATTAGGTGGTACATATAGCTGTGGGCTCCTATGATTAGGTGGTACATATAGCTGTGCGGCCTCCTATGATTAGGTGGTACATATAGATGTGCGGCTCCTATGATTAGGTGGTACATATAGCTGTGCGGCTCCTATGATTAGGGGTACATATAGCTGTGCGGCTCCTATGATTAGGTGGTACATATAGCTGTGGGCTCCTATGATTAGGTGGTACATATAGCTGTGGCTCCTTGATTAGGTGGTACATATAGCTGTGCGGCTCCTATGATATAGTAGTGGTACATATAGCTGTGCGGCTCCTATATGATTAGGTGGTACATATAGCTGTGCGGCTCCTATGATTAGGTGGTACATATAGCTGTGCGGCTCCTATGATTAGGTGGTACATATAGCTGTGCGGCTCCTATGATTAGGTGGTACATATAGCTGTGCGGCTCCTATGATAGGTGGTACATATAGCTGTGGGCTCCTATGATTAGGTGGTACATATAGCTGTGCGGCTCCTATGATTAGGTGGTACATAGTGTGGCTCCTATGATTAGTGGTACATATAGATGTGCGGCTCCTATGATTAGGTGGTACATATAGATGTGCGGCTCCTATGATTAGGTGTACATATAACTGTCGGGCTCCTATGATTAGGTGGTACATATAGCTGTGCGGCCCCTATGATTAGGTGGTACATATAGCTGTGCGGCTCCTATGATTAGGTGGTACATATAGTGTGCGGCTCTATGATTAGTGGTACATATAGCTGTGGGCTCCTATGATTAGGTGGTACATATAGCTGTGCGGCTCCTATGATTAGGTGGTACATATAGCTGTGGGCTCCTATGATTAGGTGGTACATATAGCTGTGCGGCTCCTATGATTAGGTGGTACATATAGCTGTGGGCTCCTATGATTAGGTGGTACATATAGCTGTGCGGCTCCTATATGATTAGTGGTACATATAGCTGTGGGCTCCTATGATTAGGTGGTACATATAGCTGTGCGGCTCCTATGATTAGGTGGTACATATAGCTGTGCGGCTCCTATGATTAGGTGGTACATATAGCTGTGCGGCTCCTATGATTAGGTGGTACATATAGCTGTGCGGCTCCTATGATTAGGTGGTACATATAGCTGTGGGCTCCTATGATTAGGTGGTACATATAGCTGTGCGGCCCCCATCCTGTCCTTCCTTGCATGACGCTCAGACAGCTCATCTGCCGCAGTTTCCACCAGTGTCTCTGTTCAATGAGGTTAAACCACTCGCGAATCCGCGGCGCTCACAATGAAGCTAGGGTCACATGGCGTATTTCAGATTCTGCGCCAATAATCCTCACCATAAATACATTGATTTCGTGCATGTTACACCATACTGCAGTTTTTTCCCCACTTCCTGTTCATCCTGGACGTGGATGCAACTCAGATTCTGTGTCCTGAATTCCACTAAAAACGGACAGGGATGAAAATCCTTGTAAAAACAGCACCGAAAATCCGGTTCAAAAACTGAATGGAAAAAAACCTGATGTGGATTAGGCACCGGCTGTTTTCACAGAAAATGCTCTGTGTGAACCAGGCCTTACGTCACAGCACAGACCGGAGGATACACAGCAGATTGTGAACGGGGTGGATTCTATTCTGTAGCCGAAAATCCACAAATAATCCAGAGCAGAATCGGGTGCAGGAGGGAGACAATGTAACAAGTCTGTATTACGTTACTCTGTGTTGTTTATTTTCAGGTTTGATTTTTGTTACTTTTCTATCGCATCGTTATCACTTTGTTGCTGCTGCTTCCACTTTACACACAACGTGTTGGAGGCGATTTACCAAGACCAGCTCTTTACATCGGTCTAAAGGCGGGTCTCCACGCTCCGATCAAACAGCCGGTTGTCAGGAAGGAGGTCGTCCCCTCTCAACAGTCAGCGTCTCATTCAGGGAGTTTACCTGCAGCGATCTCCTCCACAGTACAGGGAGCAGTGATCACTAATGCCATCGCTCCTCCTCATACAGAAGTGTTCCCTCCTGACAGCTGCTCGTCAGTGGAGGAGACACATTTACATGCAGCGATCTCCTCCACAGTACAGGGAGCAGTGATCACTAATGCCATCGCTCCTCCTCATACAGAAGCATTCCTTCCTGACAGCTGCTCGTCAGTGGAGGAGACACATTTACATGCAGCGATCTCCTCCACATTATAGGGAGCAGTGATCACTAATGCCATCGCTCCTCCTCATACAGAAGTGTTCCCTCCTGACAAGCTGCTCGTCAGTGGAGGAGACACATTTACATGCAGCGATCTCCTCCACAGTACAGGGAGCAGTGATCACTAATGCCATCGCTCCTCCTCATACAGAAGCATTCCTTCCTGACAGCTGCTCGTCAGTGGAGGAGACACATTTACATGCAGCGATCTCCTCCACAGTATAGGGAGCAGTGATCACTAATGCCATCGCTCCTCCTCATACAGAAGTGTTCCTCCTGACAGCTGCCTCGTCAGTGGAGGAGACACATTTACCTGCAGCGATCTCCTCCACAGTACAGGAGCAGTGATCACTAATACCATCGCTCCTCCTCATAACAGAAGCATTCCTTCCTGACAGCTTGCTCGTCAGTGGAGGAGACACATTTACATGCAGCGATCTCCACCACAATATAGGAGCAGTGATCACTAATGCATCGCTCCTCTCATACAGAAGTGTTCCCTCCTGACAGCTGCTCGTCAGTGGAGGAGACACATTTACATGCAGCGATCTCCTCCACAGTACAGGGAGCAGTGATCACTAATGCCATCGCTCCTCCTCATACAGAAGCATTCCTTCCTGACAGCTGCTCGTCAGTGGAGGAGACACATTTACATGCAGCGATCTCTCCACAGTATAGGGAGCAGTGATCACTAATGCCATCGCTCCTCCTCATACAGAGTGTTCCCTCCTGACAGCTGCTCGTCAGTGGAGGAGACACATTTACCTGCAGCGATCTCCTCCACAGTACAGGGCAGTGATCACTAATGCCATCGCTCCTCCTCATACAGAAGTGTTCCCTCCTGACAGCGTGCTCGTCAGTGGAGGAGACACATTTACATGCAGCGATCTCCTCCACAGTACAGGGAGCAGTGATCACTAATAGCCATCGCTCCTCCTCATACAGAAGTGTTCCCCTCCTGACAGCTGCTCGTCAGTGGAGGAGACACATTTACCTGCAGCGATCTCCTCCACAGTACAGGGAGCAGTGATCACTAATGCCATCGCTCCTCCTCATACAGAAGTGTTCCCTCCTGACAGCTGCTCGTCAGTGGAGGAGAAACATTACATGCAGCGATCTCCACCACAATATAGGGAGGCAGTGATCACTAATGCCATCGCTCCTCCTCATACAGAAGTGTTCCCTCCTGACAGCTGCTCGTCAGTGGAGGAGACACATTTACCTGCAGCGATCTCCTCCACAGTACAGGGAGCAGTGATCACTAATGCCAATCGCCTCTCCTCATACAGAAGTGTTCCCTCCTGACAGCTGCTCGTCAGTGGAGGATGACACATTACATGCAGCGATCTCCTCCACAGTACAGGGAGCAGTGATCACTAATGCCATCGCTCCTCCTCATACAGAGTGTTCCCTCCTGACAGCTGCTCGTCAGTGGAGGAGACACATTTACCTGCAGCGATCTCCTCCACAGTACAGGGAGCAGTGATCACTAATGCCATCGCTCCTCCTCATTACAGAAGTGTTCCCTCCTGACAGCTGCTCGTCAGTGGAGGAGACACATTTACCTGCAGCGATCTCCTCCACAGTACAGGGAGCAGTGATCACTAATGCCATCGCTCCTCCTCATACAGAAGTGTTCCCTCCTGACAGCTGCTCGTCAGTGGAGGAGACACATTTACATGCAGCGATCTCCTCCACAGTATAGGGAGCAGTGATCACTAATGCCATCGCTCCTCCTCATACAAAGTGTTCCCTCCTGACAGCTGCTCGTCAGTGGAGGAGACACATTTACATGCAGCGATCTCCTCCACAGTATAGGGAGCAGTGATCACTAATGCCATCGCTCCTCCTCATACAGAAGTGTTCCCTCCTGACAGCTGCTCGTCAGTGGAGGAGACACATTTACATGCAGCGATCTCCACCACAATATAGGGAGCCGTGATCACTAATGCCATCGCTCCTCCTCATACAGAAGTGTTCCCTCCTGACAGCTGCTCGTCAGTGGAGGAGACACATTTACATGCAGCGATCTCCTCCACAGTACAGGGAGCAGTTGATCACTAATGCCATCGCTCCTCCTCATACAGAAGTGTTCCCTCCTGACAGCTGCTCGTCAGTGGAGGAGACACATTTACATGCAGCGATCTCCTCCACAGTACAGGGAGCAGTGATCACTAATGCCATCGCTCCTCCTCATACAGAAGTGTTCCCTCCTGACAGCTGCTCGTCAGTGGAGGAGACACATTTACATGCAGCGATCTCCTCCACAGTACAGGGAGCAGTGATCACTAATGTCACTTTAAAAGGAGCCACAGAGGCCCGAAAATGAGGCGTGAGGCTCGGTGCAGACTCATCTGCAGTCTTCTCTAATGATAGCTGCGCAGAGTTAATAATCGCACGTCTCCTGAAATGCCAGGGATCAGCCGAGGTCGGCGCTAAATAGTAAATATAGAAAAGCAACAGACGGGGAGCAAATGGCGCCGCTCCCGCTGTCACTCCCAATCTACGCATTCGTTTCTCAAGCTGAACGCGCCATTCACAAGGTGGTCTGTGCTGCAGAAGGTCGGTGCCCCCTACCCAAAAACAGAGGATGAGTCACAGTGGATCCATCCAAAGACCCCCACCCCCGCCATGTCAGATCTGGACGTCCGCGGCCCGCTCTTTCCTGTTCCATTTCTCTCCACATTTGGAGAATTTGGCTTGGAGGGACCCAGCTGTTCCCACGTGCGCAGCTACAAAGTGCCCTCTCGGGAGAACATGTCCAAAAGCCAAGTGAAGCACAAACGAGCCGTCCACCGAGCGAGGAGACCATATGTGTTCCTGAGAAGAGAGTCAGCAACCACGCGGGGCGGGAGAGGAGGGCCACGTCCCCAACCATAATCAGAGGTCAAAGAAGATCTACTGGAACCTGGACCCCATGACTGACACAGCGATGGTCCGACCTACAGGACCAGCAGAATAGTGAGTGCAGCTCTGGAGTTTAATACAGGATGTAACTCAGGATCAGTACAGAATAAGTAATGTATGTACACAGTGACTGCACCAGCAGAATAGTGAGTGCAGCTCTGGAGTATAATACAGGATGTAACTCAGGATCAGTACAGGATAAGTAATGTATGTACACAGTGACTGCACCAGCAGAATAGTGAGTGCAGCTCTGGAGTATAATACAGGATGTAACTCAGGATCAGTACAGGATAAAGTAATGTATGTACACGTGATTGCACCAGCAGAAATAGTGAGTGCAGCTCTGGAGTATAATAACAGGATGATAACTCAGGATCAGTACAGGATAAGTAATGTATGTACACAGTGACTGCACCAGCAGGAATAGTGAGTGCAGCTCCGGAGTATAATACAGGATGTAACTCAGGATCAGTAAGGATAGTAATGTATGTACACAGTGACTGGCACCCAGCAGAATAGTGAGTGCAGCTCTGGAGTATAATACAGGATGTAACTCAGGATCAGTACAAGGATAAGTAATGTATGTACACAGTGACTGCACCAGCAGAATAGTGAGTGCAGCTCTGGAGTATAATACAGATGTAAACTCAGGATCAGTACAGGATAAGTAATGTATGTACACAGTGACTGCACCAGCAGAATAGTGAGTGCAGCTCTGGGTTATAATACAGGATGTAACTCAGGATCAGTACAGGATAAGTAATGTATGTACACAGTGACTGCACCAGCAGAATAGTGAGTGCAGCTCTGGGGTATAATACAGGATGTAACTCAGGATCAGTACAGGATAAGTAATGTATGTACACAGTGACTGCACAAGCAGAATAGTGAGTGCACTGGAGTATAATACAGGATGTAACTCAGGATCAGTACGGATAAGTAATGTATGTACACAGTGACTGCACCAGCAGAATAGTGAGTGCAGCTCTGGTATAATACAGGATGTAACTCAGGATCAGTACAGGATAAGTAATGTATGTACACAGTGACTGCACCAGCAGAATAGTGAGTGCAGCTCTGGAGTATAAATACAGGTGTAACTCAGGATCAGTACAGGATAAGTAATGTATGTACACAGTGACTGCACCAGCAGAATAGTGAGTGCAGCTCTGGAGTATAATACAGGATGTAACTCAGGATCAGTACAGGATAAGTAATGTATGTACACAGTGACTGCACCAGCAGAATAGTGAGTGCAGCTCTGGAGTATAATACAGGATGTAACTCAGGATCAGTACAGGATAAGTAATGTATGTACACAGTGACTGCACCAGCAGAATAGTGAGTGCAGCTCTGGAGTATAATACAGGATGTAACTCAGGATCAGTACAGGATAAGTAATGTATGTACACAGTGACTACACCAGCAGAATAGTGAGTGCAGCTCTGGAGTATAATACAGGATGTAACTCAGGATCAGTACAGGATAAGTAATGTATGTACACAGTGACTGGCTGGCTGTAAGTGGACCCATCTGCGGTTCTCTGTTAACCCTTCGGCTGCTGATCTTAACAGGAAGAGAATGCCGCACATTAACCCCACAGAACAGTGACTAGGGACCATCTATTCATGCGCCAGAAACGCGCCGCCCTCATCTACGTTCTATTCACTTTATATACCTCTCCCCAGTTTTATGGCAGCATCCCCTGAACCAGCGATTATCTGGGTGCTGGACAGAGGGGCCCCGGGAGGGTGCAATACATGACGACGTCACCCCCGGCAGCACATGACGACGTCACCCCCGGCAGCACATGACGACGTCACCCCCGGCAGCACATGACGACGTCACCCCCGGCAGCACATGGCGACGTCACCCCCGGCAGCACATGGCGACGTCACCCCCGGCAGCACATGGCGACGTCACCCCGCAGCACTGACGACGCCACACCCGGCAGCACATGACGACGCCACACCCGCAGCACACGACACGCCACACCGGCAGCACACGACGACGCCACACACCGGCAGCACACGACGACGTCACACCCGCAGCACACGACGACGTCACACCCGGCAGCACACGCACACGCACACGATGACACACCCGGCAGCACACGACGTCACAGACGTCACACACCGCGTACACACTCACACCTGGCAGTACACACTGATCTCACACCTGGCAGTACACACTGATCTCACACCTGGCAACACAATGACGTCACACCAGCAGCACACAATGACGTCACACCTGGCAGTACACACTGATCTCACACCTGCCACACCTGGCACACACTGATCACACCTGCAGCACACTGATCTCACACCTGGCAGCCACAATGACGTCACCACTGGCAGCACACAATACGTCACACCTGGCAGTACACAATGACGTCACACCTGGCAGTACACACTGATCTCACACCTGCAGCACACGATACGCACTGACGTCACACCTGGCAGCACATGATGACGTCACACCTGGCAGCACACAATGACGTCACACTACCACTGCAGTACACAATACGTCACACTGCAGACACTGATCTCACACCTGGCAGCACATGCACCTGGCCACATGAGTCACACTGGCAGATGACGTCACACCTGCAACGATTCACACCTGCAGCACATGATGACGTCACACCTGGCCACACATGATGACTCACACCTGCAGCACACAATGACGTGCACACCTCACACCTGGCAGCACACAATGACGTCACACCTGCATACACATGATCTCACACTGGCAGCACATGATGACGTCACACCTGGCAGCACATGATGACGTCACACCTGGCAGCACAGTGTTGAATGACGTCACACTGCAGCACTGATGACGTCACACCTGGCAGCACATGATGACGTCACACCTGGCAGCACACAATGACGTCACACCTGGCAGTACACATTGATCTCACACCTGGCAATACACGATGACGTCACACCTGGCAGCACACGATGACGCCACACCTGGCAGCACACGATGACGCCACACCTGGCAGCACACGATGACGTCACACCTGGCAGCACACGATGACGCCACACCTGGCAGTACATGAACTGAAGGCCTGGTACATGTCATTATTGGTACTGGACCCTCTTTATACCACAGATCCGGCCCCCACAGTTGTACACCGTGCTGCCCCAGCAGTGCTTCCAATGCTCGGCTCATACACTCACATACTGGGTGCCCTTGATCTCACCAGGTGTGATGACTACTACTCCTATCATCTGACAGGCATTTCCACTTTGCTTCCCCTAAGTCACAATTCACTTTGTGTTTCACCTTCAGAAAATGAGGCCGATGTCATCCAATCTCCTGCCTGCGCCATATGCTGCTATACGGTCCATCTGCTGCAGCTTCCCCCCGGCGTCCACCATCAGCGTCCACCCTGCCAGGACTGGGGGGCAGACTCCTGGTGACTACTCCCTGCGATGTCCCTGCTCGATATCAACCGGGTGCCCTGCGTCTCCAGCAAATACACGATGGAGAAATGGCCGCAATCAGATACACACCGCTATGTAGTAGGTGGCCCCCACAGACTGTGGCCCCTCTTCTCAACACCACCCTCAGAGTGACAGGCACCAGGACTGACACCACGGGCAGATAGAAAGACAGTATACAGAGGTGCAGACCCCAGTATATAGACGGTTGTATATAGGGGTGCTGATGTGGCGGTCAGACCCCAGTATATAGACGGTTGTATATAGGGATGCGGATGTGGCGCTGACACGCCGTCCAGTATATAGGGGCGCTGACACGCCGTCCAGTATATAGGGGCGCTGACACGCCGTCCAGTATATAGGGGCGCTGACACGCCGTCCAGTATATAGGGGCGCTGACACGCCGCAGTATATAGGGCGCTGACACGCCGTCCAGTATATAGGGGCGCTGACACGCCGTCCAGTATAATAGCGGCGCTGACACGCCGTCCAGTATATAGGGGCGCTGACACGCCGTCCAGTATATAGGGGCGCTGACACGCCGTCCAGTATATAGGGGCGCTGACACGCCGTCCAGTATATAGGGCGCTGACACGCCGTCCAGTATTAGGGGCGCGCCGTCCAGTATATAGGGGCGTATATAGGGGCAGTATATTAGGGCTGACACGCCGTCCAGTATATAGGGGCGCTGACACGCCGTCCAGTATATAGGGGCGCTGACACGCCGTCCAGTATATAGGGGCGCTGACACGCCGTCCAGTATATAGGGGCGCTGACACGCCGTCCAGTATATAGCGCTGACACGCCGTCAGTATATAGGGGCGCTGAGACGCCGTCCAGTATATAGGGGCGCTGACACGCCGTCCAGTATATAGGGGCGCTGACACGCCGTCCAGTATATAGGGGCGCTGACACGCCGTCCAGTATATAGGGGCGCTGACACGCCGTCCAGTATATAGGGGCGCTGACACGCCGTCCAGTATACAAGTTCTCCGGTGATTACTCTGGATATTTGGGTACATGGAGTCTCAGATGAAAGAGGGAGCGTCTCCCTTCTGCGCTCAGCGTGGCCCCTGCGTTTTCTAGCCACATTACGGGTCACCCAGCTTTTCCAGACACAGATAGGGGCTGACGTGTCCTATCCCTGGCCTGTGCTGAATGAGCTCTTCTTGAAACCCCAGAGACTCAGGGTCACCTCCAGGTCAGAGGTCACAAGTAAGGTCAGCCTCTCAGTTAAATCAGCTTTAGTGGGAAATGAGAAGAAGATGATTGCGGGTGATTAACGGGCGACCTGAGCCCTCCATAGCATTCCATCAGTGCACTGAAGGGTGATAATAACCCTCCCCCGATATCTGCACAGCTAGGGGTCCACAGACTGGACACTGTTAGCGATGACTCGGATAAATCAGAACGACAACCTGAGCGTGAAAACGTGGACAACACAAAGGTCACCAGTATATCTGATATAAAGGGGGCACTATATAATATATAGGGGAAACTATGTACCACCGAGGGATATGTGTACAGACAGCTTATCACATCTTATATACCCACGAGAGATATGTGTGCAGACAGCCTATCACATCTTATATACCCACCGAGGGATATGTGTGTGCAGACAGCCTATCACACCTTATATACCCACCGAGGGATATGTGTGCAGACAGCCTATCACACCTTATATACCCACCGAGGGATATGTGTGCAGACAGCCTATCACATCTTATATACCCACCGAGGGATATGTGTGCAGACAGCCTATCACATCTTATATACCCACCGAGGGATATGTGTGCAGACAGCCTATCACACCTTATATACCCACGAGGGATATGTGTGCAGACAGCCTATCACACCTTATATACCCACGAGGGATATGTGTGCAGACAGCCTATCACATCTTATATACCCACCGAGGGATATGTGTGCAGACAGCCTATCACACCTTATATACCACCGAGGGATATGTGTGCAGACAGCCTATCACATACCTTATATACCCACCGAGGGATATGTGTGCAGACAGCCTATCACACCTTATATACCCACCGAGGGATATGTGTGCAGACAGCCTATCACCACCTTATATACCCACCGAGGGATATGTGTGCAGACAGCCTATCACACCTTATATACCCACCGAGGGATATGTGTGCAGACAGCCTATCACATCTTATATACCCACCGAGGGATATGTGTGCAGACAGCCTATCACACCTTATATACCCACCGAGGGATATGTGTGCAGACAGCCTATCACCTTATATACCCACCGAGGGATATGTGTGCAGACAGCCTATCACACCTTATATACCCACCGAGGGATATGTGTGCAGACAGCCTATCACATCTTATATACCCACCGAGGGATATGTGTGCAGACAGCCTATCACACACCTTATATACCCACAAGGGATATGTGTGCAGACAGCCTATCACACACCTTATATACCCACCGAGGGATATGTGTGCAGACAGCCTATCACATCTTATATACCCACCGAGGGATATGTGTGCAGACAGCCTATCACATCTTATATACCCACCGAGGGATATGTGTGCAGACAGCCTATCACACCTTATATACCCACCGAGGGATATGTGTGCAGACAGCCTATCACACCTTATATACCCACCGAGGGATATGTGTGCAGACAGCCTATCACATCTTATATACCCACCGAGGGATATGTGTGCAGACAGCCTATCACACCTTATATACCCACCGAGGGATATGTGTGCAGACAGCCTATCACATCTTATATACCCACCGAGGGATATGTGTGCAGACAGCCTATCACACACCTTATATACCCACCGAGGGATATGTGTGCAGACAGCCTATCACACCTTATATACCCACCGAGGGATATGTGTGCAGACAGCCTATCACACCTTATATACCCACCGAGGGATATGTGTGCAGACAGCCTATCACACCTTATATACCCACCGAGGGATATGTGTGCAGACAGCCTATCACACCTTATATACCCACCGAGGGATATGTGTGCAGACAGCCTATCACACACCTTATATACCCACCGAGGGATATGTGTGCAGACAGCCTATCACATCTTATATACCCACGAGGGATATGTGTGCAGACAGCCTATCACACCTTATATACCCACCGAGGGATATGTGTGCAGACAGCCTATCACATCTTATATACCCACCGAGGGATATGTGTGCAGACAGCCTATCACACCTTATATACCCACCGAGGGATATGTGTGCAGACAGCCTATCACACCTTATATACCCACCGAGGGATATGTGTGCAGACAGCCTATCACACCTTATATACCCACCGAGGGATATGTGTGCAGACAGCCTATCACACCTTATATACCACCGAGGGATATGTGTGCAGACAGCCTATCACATTATATACCCACCGAGGGATATGTGTGCAGACAGCCTATCACACCTTATATACCCACCGAGGGATATGTGTGCAGACAGCCTATCACACCTTATATACCCACCGAGGGATATGTGTGCAGACAGCCTATCACATACCTTATATACCCACCGAGGGATATGTGTGCAGACAGCCTATCACACCTTATATACCCACCGAGGGATATGTGTGCAGACAGCCTATCACACCTTATATACCCACCGAGGGATATGTGTGCAGACAGCCTATCACATCTTATATACCCACCGAGGGATATGTGTGCAGACAGCCTATCACATCTTATATACCCACCGAGGGATATGTGTGCAGACAGCCTATCACATCTTATATACCCACCGAGGGATATGTGTGCAGACAGCCTATCACATCTTATATACCCACCGAGGGATATGTGTGCAGACAGCCTATCACACACCTTATATACCCACCGAGGGATATGTGTGCAGACAGCCTATCACATCTTATATACCCACCGAGGGATATGTGTGCAGACAGCCTATCACACCTTATATACCCACCGAGGGATATGTGTGCAGACAGCCTATCACACCTTTATATACCCACCGAGGGATATGTGTGCAGACAGCCTATCACACACCTTATATACCCACCGAGGGATATATGTGTGCAGACAGCCTATCACATCTTATATACCCACCGAGGGATATGTGTGCAGACAGCCTATCACATCTTATATACCCACCGAGGGATATGTGTGCAGACAGCCTATCACACCTTATATACCCACCGAGGGATATGTGTGCAGACAGCCTATCACATACCTTATATACCCACCGAGGGATATGTGTGCAGACAGCCTATCACAACCTTATATACCCACCGAGGGATATGTGTGCAGACAGCCTATCACACCTTATATACCCACCGAGGGATATGTGTGCAGACAGCCTATCACACACCTTATATACCCACCGAGGGATATGTGTGCAGACAGCCTATCACACACTTATATATACCCACCGAGGGATATGTGTGCAGACAGCCTATCACACACCTTATATACCCACCGAGGGATATGTGTGCAGACAGCCTATCACACACCTTATATACCCACCGAGGGATATGTGTGCAGACAGCCTATCACATCTTATATACCCACCGAGGGATATGTGTGCAGACAGCCTATCACATCTTATATACCCACCGAGGGATATGTGTGCAGACAGCCTATCACATCTTATATACCCACCGAGGGATATGTGTGCAGACAGCCTATCACACCTTATATACCCACCGAGGGATATGTGTGCAGACAGCCTATCACACCTTATATACCCACCGAGGGATATGTGTACAGACAGCCTATCACACCTTATATACCCACCGAGGGATATGTGTGCAGACAGCCTATCACATCTTATATACCCACCGAGGGATATGTGTGCAGACAGCCTATCACACACAGCTGGCTTCTAATAAGAAGGGCATGCACTATGAACTGGGATTAATGAAAAAATACTGTAAGGTTGTCAGTGCCCAGTGTAATCAAAGTGATAGGTAAATGGTAAGGGTAACTTCATGTTAATGCAGACAGGAAGGGGTTAATATCATCATCAGCAGAATCCTCGTCCTGCGTCCACAGGAAACGTCCTGAGTTTTAGACAAGGTCTGGAGCTGGAGATAGCGGCACCAACCGTGTCATGGCGCGAATCTTATTGTGTCACATCCATGAATTACTAGAGAGCAGTGTGTGATGTCAGCAGCTCATGTGCGTCCAGGGTGCGGCCGCCTCCGACTTATCTCCTCACTCTGCAGTTCTGTGAATGGGGGTCATCTGCTGTGTGTGATAAGAAGAGAACCATCCAAATCCCTCCCAGCGCCACCACATAGGGAGGAAACCTGAACTGCACACCCTACAGAGGGGCAAAGAGCACCCACACCCGCTACAGGAGAGCTGGCCCCGCACGCCCGCCATAGGCGAGGACGCCTCGCACGCCCGCCATAGGCGAGGACGCCTCGCACGCCCGCCATAGGCGAGGACGCCTCGCACGCCCGCCATAGGCGAGGACGCCTCGCACGCCCGCCATAGGCGAGGACGCCTCGCACGCCCCCCATAGGCGAGGACGCCTCGCACGCCCGCCATAGGCGAGGACGCCTCGCACGCCCGCCATAGGCGAGGACGCCTCGCACGCCCGCCATAGGCGAGGACGCCTTGTGTTTTGGTCAGATGTGTCAGTAAATGGAATTCTGGGACAGACCGGACTATAAAGAGAAGAATGCCACCGCAGACGTCCTGCCACCCTGAGCCTGTAAGCGACCGCCCCATGTCCACAGTGCAGAGCCGGTTCTGCTGGCCTGACAACATGTGTCACATAGGAGGAAGGCAGTGGACTCCCCTCCCCCGCACACATTCTGTAACATCCACTTCCCCTTATCTATAAGAGCCCTGGGAAGTTTCTTCTGAAATGGAGACTAAACTGCAAACAGTCACAAAGCTTCTTTATGTTGTAGATAAAAATGACACAATGGACGTGGCGACCACGGCGGATACGATGGAGACAACAGACGCGATGGACACAGTGGACACAACGGATACAATGTACATGGCAGAGCGCATAGCTATGAGGATCAGACACAATGTGACTGAATGTCTATAGGCGACACTCTACGGCTCCGTCCGTGCCATCTTTATGTCGCGTGATACAAGGTAACGTCCGCCCCCATTGTGATTCCGCGTGCGCTGCGTCCAGGTGCAGTGATGCGGTGCTGTCCCCTCGCCCATCAGGCGACACATCACAGGACAGCGCTGAGTGCTCCTCATATCCAATACCAGATGCCGCAGCTTGTGTGCACGGCCCTGCGGAATATGCTGCCACCATGTATATAACCGCACTATAGACACCAGCAGGGAAATATTCTCCCCAGAACCTGCGCCCCCCAGAGGCTCTTACCAGCATGCCGTCAGCACACTTCTCAGCCATGTCCACCAGAGAGGTGTGACACGTGTCCCGATCGGCTGCTCCTCGCCGCTGGATCGCGCTGGTGAAGGTCGCCGCCGTCTGTTCTCACTCCCAAAATTCTCTGAGCTGGAAAAAGACAAACAAAACAGCAGATTTATTACGAAGAAAGAAAACGCTGAGGATAGATTCAGGAAAGGCAGGTAAATATCGCGCTGGGTTCGTCGTGTTGCAATCCTACTCACCAGCAACATGAGCAAATCCCTGAAAAAGGGGACTGCTGCAGTCCCATGTAAATCAGGCTCCTCCTATAGATCTCAGCAGCTCCTCCTACAGATCCCTGCCGCTCCTCCTACAGATCCCTAAAGCTCCTCCTATAGATCTCAGCAGCTCCTCCTACAGATCCTTGCTGCTCCTCCTACAGATCCCTGAAGCTCCTCCTATAGATCGCAGCAGCTCCTCCTACAGATCCCTGCCGCTCCTCCTTACAGATCCCTGCCGCTCCTCCTACAGATCCTTGCTGCTCCTCCTCCTACAGATCCCTGCCGCTCCTCCTACAGATCCTGCCGCTCCTCCTACAGATCCCTGCCGCTCCTCCTACAGATCCCTGCCGCTCCTCCTACAGATCTCAGCAGCTCCTCCTACAGATCCCTGCCGCTCCTCCTTACAGATCCCTGCCGCTCCTCTTACAGATCGCTGAAGCTCCTCCTTACAGATCCCTGAAGCTCCTCCTACAGATCCCTGACGCTCCTCCTACAGATCCCTGCCGCTCCTCCTTAAGATCCCTGCCGCTCCTCCTTAAAGATCCCTGCCGCTCCTCCTTACAGATCCCTGCCGCTCCTCCTACAGATCCCTGAAGCTCCTCCTACAGACCGAACTCCCTCCCTGAAGCTCCTCCTACAGATCCCTGACGCTCCTCCTTACAGATCCCTGCCGCTCCTCCTTACAGATCCCTGCCGCTCCTCCTTACAGATCCCTGCCGCTCCTCCTATAGATCCCTGCCGCTCCTCCTTACAGATCCCTGCCGCTCCTCCTTACAGATCCCTGCCGCTCCTCCTTACAGATCCTTGCCGCTCCTTACCCTTTACAGATCCTTGCCGCTTCCTTCTTACAGATCCCTGCCGCTCCTCCTTACAGATCCCTGCCGCTCCTTCTTACAGATCCTTGCCGCTCCTCCTACAGATCCCTGCCGCTCCTCCTTACAGATCCCTGCCGCTCCTTCTTACAGATCCTTGCCGCTCCTTCTTACAGATCCTTGCCGCTCCTCCTTACAGATCCTTGCCGCTCCTCCTTACAGATCCCTGCAGCTCCTCCTACAGATCCTTGCCGCTCCTCCTTACAGATCCCTGCAGCTCCTCCTTACAGATCCCTGCAGCTCCTCCTACAGATCCTTGCCGCTCCTCCTGCAGATCCTTGCTGCTCCTCCTGCAGATCACTGGGTTATGATATATCTTTTATTCATGATTCATTGGGTCGACCCATAATCCCCTACTCTGCAGCACCGCACTATATGGGAGGAGCATATAGAGTGTTCAGCTTGATCTTTCTGTTTCATGAATAGAACTAGAGAACTGCAGTGGAGACTGACACAGGGAGAGAGCAGTAGAGCCTAGAATGTGACTCTGCATAAGGACCCGGAACATTACTTAGAAGAATTACTTCCTCCCCATAGGGGGCGACTCTGGGGCCACTACGAGAATGTGGAAGTGAAGCGCTGCAGCAGCAAATCCCTGCGGCGAGGCCCGGTATTATGGGAATGCTGACTTCGCTCTCAGGTCCGGACTTGTATCGGCACAAAATCTCCAGGAATGTCCCAAAGGGGAATAAAAAGTGAAAGAATCTGAAGAGGTCGCCTGAGGAGCCACAGCAAACGTCTCCTGGACTCTGAATCCACAGACACCAGCCGACAACCACTCACACGTCCATTACTGAGAACACTGCAGTTGTCACTCAGTCTTACACTGAAGACATCCATCCAACCAACTGCTCTGCCTGTGTATGTGTCAGTCTTCACTGCATTTCTGGCATTCTATTAATTAACCATAAAGGATTCAGACATGGAATTGTGGGAAGACACAGTGACTATAGAATACGATATAGTAACAACACTGCATCTGTGACAGCTGAGGGGTAACGCACTATGATGATGAAATGTCCCAAGGCTGGGAACGCTGCGTGCCAGGTAGACGGGGGCCACAGCCGTGGGCACAAACATCCCAGCAGACAAAGAAATCACAGGAGCTGGCACCACGACAATGCTTCACATGAGCACACAGAGAACTACAGCCACCAGGCTGAGGGGGGGGCATCAAACATCAGAACCAGGCTGAGGGGGGGGGGGGCATCAAACATCAGGACCAGGCTGAGGGGGGGGGCATCAAACATCAGGACCAGGCTGAGGGGGGGGGGGCATCAAACATCAGGACCAGGCTGAGGGGGGGCATCAAACATCAGGACCAGGCTGAGGGGGGCATCAAACATCAGACCAGGCTGAGGGGGGGGGGCATCAAACATCAGGACCAGGCTGAGGGGGGGGGGCATCAAACATCAGGACCAGCGCTGAGGGGGGGGCATCAAACATCAGGACCAGGCTGAGGGGGGGGGGCATCAAACATCAGGACCAGGCTGAGGGGGGCATCAAACATCAGGACCAGGCTGAGGGGGGGGCATCAAACATCAGGACGCAGGCTGAGGGGGGGGGCATCAAACATCAGGACTAGGCTGAGGGGGGGGCATCAAACATCAGGACCAGGCTGGGGGGCATCAAACATCAGGACCAGGCTGAGGGGGGGCATCATACATCAGGACCAGGCTGAGGGGGGGGCAATCATACATCAGGACCAGGCTGAGGGGGGGGGGCATCAAACATCAGGACCAGGCTGAGGGGGGGCATCAAACATCAGGACCAGGCTGAGGGGGGCATCAAACATCAGAACCAGGCTGAGGGGGGGGGGCATCAAACATCAGGACCAGGCTGAGGGGGGGGGGGCATCAAACATCAGAACCAGGCTGAGGGGGGGCGGGGCATCAAACATCAGGACCAGGCTGAGGGGGGGGGCATCAAACATCAGGACCAGGCTGAGGGGGGGGGGGCATCAACATCAGGGACCAGGCTGAGGGGGGGGGGGGCATCAAACATCAGGACCAGGCTGAGGGGGGGGGCATCAAACATCAGGACCAGGCTGAGGGGGGGCATCAAACATCAGGACCAGGCTGAGGGGGGCATCAAACATCAGGACCAGGCTGAGGGGGGCATCAAACATCAGGACCAGGCTGAGGGGGGGGGGGGGCATCAAACATCAGGACCAGGCTGAGGGGGGGGGGGGCATCAAACATCAGGACCAGGCTGAGGGGGGGGGCATCAAACATCAGGACCAGGGCTGAGGGGGGGGGGCATCAAACATCAGGACCAGGCTGAGGGGGGGCATCAACATCAGGACCAGGCTGAGGGGGGGCATCAAACATCAGGACCAGGCTGAGGGGGGGCATCAAACATTCAGGACCAGGCTGAGGGGGGCATCAAAACATCAGGACCAGGCTGAGGGGGGGGCATCAAACATCAGGACCAGGCTGAGGGGGGGGCATCAAACATCAGACCAGGCGGGGGGCATCAAACATCAGGACCAGGCGGGGGGGCATCAAACATCAGGACCAGGCGGGGGGGGGGGAAATCAAACATCAGGACCAGGCTGAGGGGGGGGCATCAAACATCAGGACCAGGCTGAGGGGGGGGGGGCATCAAACATCAGGACCAGGCGGGGGGGCATCAAACATCAGGACCAGGCGGGGGGGGGGAAATCAACCATCAGGAGACCTCCAGAGGTGCAGCACCCAGATGGCAGTTCTGGCAGAAATGCGCTTCCTTCTCATTTAACGGGTTTCACTGTCGGAGCCAAGAGACACAAGGACCCTGGAGATGCTGCAGGAAAAGAACTGGACACAGATCAATGACAACAACCGCCACCCGGGAGCAGGAGGGAGGATGAAGGACATTCCAGGACCGCAGGGAGGCATCGCCTGAAGAGGACGAGAGCCACACACCCCACTATAGGTGTGTATATATATATACTGTGGGGTAACACGGAGCTCTGGGGCCCCGCCTGCCAGTTATAACACTGGTGTCTTATGTGGCAGAGGGGCTTTTGGGCCCCTAGGACTCCAGGGCCCGGAAGCAAGTGCTACCTCTGCTGGCGGCAGACACACCTGAGGACATGAAGATCAGGCATACTGACATTTATTAAATGGGCGGTGCCCGGAAAACGCTTCACCAGCGTAGAATGAAAAGTTCTAGAACTTTCTAACAGACTTTGAGCTTAAATCCCTCCGCTGCAGGAAGATCCTACAGGCTGCGATATGCTGCAGGAAGATCCCACAGGCTGGCTGCGATATGCTGCAGGAAGATCCCACAGGCTGCGATATGCTGCAGGAAGATCCCACAGGCTGCGATATGCTGCAGGAAGATCCCACAGGCTGCGATATGCTGCAGGAAGATCCCACAGGCTGCGATATGCTGCAGGAAGATCCCACAGGCTGCGATATGCTGCAGGAAGATCCCATGGGCAGATTTTGCTGCGGTTTTTAGAGCCAAGGCCAGGAGTGGATTCTGAAGAAACGGCAGCTCCTGAGGAAGACTTCACACTGCACCAAAAACTGCCTGTGGGAGTCCAGCCGTCCAGTCACCTTACTGCAGTGTGCACAGCGCCAGTGAGCTGCCCCAACAGCAGGACCTCCTGTGATGTAACTTCAGCCGACAATGAGGAAATTCACAGCGAGAAAACCCAAAAATATCAATTTAACAAATCTGGGAAAAGGGAACAGGAACCGAAGCTCCGACGACAAAACCGTCACCGTCAGAATCCTGGAAATGTCTGACCGTGCAGACGCCATCATAGGAGGCGAGAGATCATACCGCTATCATAGGAGGCGAGAGATCACACCGCCATCATAGGAGGCGAAAGATCACACCACCATCATAGGAGGCGAGAGATTATACCGCCATCATAGGAGGAGAGAGATCACACCGCCATCATAGGAGGCGAGAGATTATACCGCCATCATAGGAGGCGAGAGATCACACCGCCACTATAGGAGGCGAGAGCTTATACCGCCATCATAGGAGGCGAGAGATCACACCGCCATCATAGGAGGCGAGAGATTACACCGCCATCATAGGAGGCGAGAGATCACACCGCCATCATAGGAGGCGAGAGATCACACCCGCCATCATAGGAGGCGAGAGATCACACCGCCATCATAGGAGGCGAGAGATCACACCGCCATCATAGGAGGCGAGAGATTATACCGCCATCATAGGAGGAGAGTGATCACACCGCCACTATAGGAGGCGAGAGCTTATACCGCCATCATAGGAGGCGAGAGATCACACCGCCATCATAGGAGGAGAGTGACTGCACTGATGAGGGGCCCGGAGGGTTTTAGTTATGAGAGACTAGAATGACATATATTTAGTCCTGAGAAGAGACGTCTGAGGGGGACAGGATTATCCTGCACAGATATATAACCGGCCCATACAAAAAATATGGAGACAAACTGTTCCATGTAAAATGCCCTCAAAAGACAAGGTGCACTGCCTCCGACTGGAGGAGAAAAAGTTCAGTCAAAACTTCTTTACTGTAATGCCCCTTTCACACGAGCGGGAGACTCGCATGTCTCCCGCAACGCATCTACAGGGCTGGACTGGGCACTGACTGGGATCACATATAATGCTATGCAATCCCTGTCAGTGCCGAGTCCAGCCCTGTGGATGCGTTGCGGGAGACATGCGAGTCTCCCGCTCGTGTAAAAGGGGCATAAGAGCTGTGAATCTGTGGAGCAGTCACCTCAGGACGTGGTCACAGCAGGGACAGGGGACGGGTTTATACAAGGATTCTTTACTGTAAGAGCTGTGAATCTGTGGAGCAGTCACCTCAGGACGTGGTCACAGCAGGAACAGGGGACAGGTTTATACAGGTATTCTTTACTGTAAGAGCTGTGAATCTGTGGAGCAGACACCTCAGGACGTGGTCACAGCAGGAACAGGGGACGGGTTTATACAAGGATTCTTTACTGTAAGAGCTGTGACTCTGTGGAATAGACACCTCAGGACGTGGTCACAGCAGGAACAGGGGACAGGTTTATACAAGTATTCTTTACTGTAAGAGCTGTGAATCTGTGGAATAGACACCTCAGGACGTGGTCACAGCAGGGACAGGGGACGGGTTTATACAAGGATTCTTTACTGTAAGAGCTGTGAATCTGTGGAGCAGACACCTCAGGACGTGGTCACAGCAGGAACAGGGGACGGGTTTATACAGGTATTCTTTACTGTAAGAGCTGTGAATCTGTGGAGCAGTCACCTCAGGACGTGGTCACAGCAGGAACAGGGGACGGGTTTATACAAGGATTCTTTACTGTAAGAGCTGTGATTCTGTGGAATAGACACCTCAGGACGTGGTCACAGCAGGAACAGGGGACAGGTTTATACAGGTATTCTTTACTGTAAGAGCTGTGACTCTGTGGAATAGACACCTCAGGACGTGGTCACAGCAGGAACAGGGGACGGGTTTATACAAGGATTCTTTACTGTAAGAGCTGTGAATCTGTGGAATAGACACCTCAGGACGTGGTCACAGCAGGAACAGGGGACAGGTTTATACAGGTATTCTTTACTGTAAGAGCTGTGACTCTGTGGAATAGACACCTCAGGACGTGGTCACAGCAGGAACAGGGGACGGGTTTATACAAGGATTCTTTACTGTAAGAGCTGTGAATCTGTGGAATAGACACCTCAGGGCGTTGTCACAGAAGGGACAGGTTTATACAGGTATTCTTTACTGTAAGAGCTGTGAATCTGTGGAGCAGTCACCTCAGGGCGTGGTCACAGCAGGGACAGGGGACGGGTTTATACAAGGATTCTTTACTGTAAGAGCTGTGACTCTGTGGAATAGACACCTCAGGGCGTTGTCACAGCAGGGACAGGGGACGGGTTTATACAAGGATTCTTTACTGTAAGAGCTGTGACTCTGTGGAGCAGACACCTCAGGGCGTGGTCACAGCAGGAACAGGGGACGGGTTTATACAGGTATTCTTTACTGTAAGAGCTGTGACTCTGTGGAGCAGACACCTCAGGGCGTGGTCACAGCAGGAACAGGGGACGGGTTTATACAAGGATTCTTTACTGTAAGAGCTGTGAATCTGTGGAATAGACACCTCAGGACGTGGTCACAGCAGGAACAGGGGACGGGTTTATACAAGGATTCTTTACTGTAAGAGCTGTGACTCTGTGGAGCAGACACCTCAGGACATGGTCACAGCAGGAACAGGGGACGGGTTTATACAGGTATTCTTTACTGTAAGAGCTGTGACTCTGTGGAGCAGACACCTCAGGACGTGGTCACAGCAGGAACAGGGGACGGGTTTATACAAGGATTCTTTACTGTAAGAGCTGTGAATCTGTGGAATAGACACCTCAGGGCGTTGTCACAGCAGGAACAGGGGACAGGTTTATACAGGTATTCTTTACTGTAAGAGCTGTGAATCTGTGGAGCAGTCACCTCAGGACGTGGTCACAGCAGGGACAGGGGACAGGTTTATACAGGTATTCTTTACTGTAAGAGCTGTGACTCTGTGGAGCAGACACCTCAGGGCGTGGTCACAGCAGGAACAGGGGACAGGTTTATACAGGTATTCTTTACTGTAAGAGCTGTGAATCTGTGGAGTAGACACCTCAGGGCGTTGTCACAGCAGGAACAGGGGACGGGTTTATACAAGGATTCTTTACTGTAAGAGCTGTGAATCTGTGGAGTAGACACCTCAGGGCGTTGTCACAGCAGGAACAGGGGACAGGTTTATACAGGTATTCTTTACTGTAAGAGCTGTGAATCTGTGGAGCAGTCACCTCAGGGCGTGGTCACAGCAGGGACAGGGGACGGGTTTATACAAGGATTCTTTACTGTAAGAGCTGTGACTCTGTGGAGCAGACACCTCAGGACGTGGTCACAGCAGGAACAGGGGACGGGTTTATACAAGGATTCTTTACTGTAAGAGCTGTGACTCTGTGGAGCAGACACCTCAGGGCGTGGTCACAGCAGGAACAGGGGACGGGTTTATACAGGTATTCTTTACTGTAAGAGCTGTGACTCTGTGGAATAGACACCTCAGGGCGTGGTCACAGCAGGGACAGGGGACGGGTTTATACAAGGATTCTTTACTGTAAGAGCTGTGACTCTGTGGAATAGACACCTCAGGGCGTGGTCACAGCAGGGACAGGGGACAGGTTTATACAAGGATTCTTTACTGTAAGAGCTGTGACTCTGTGGAATAGACACCTCAGGACGTGGTCACAGCAGGAACAGGGGACAGGTTTATACAGGTATTCTTTACTGTAAGAGCTGTGACTCTGTGGAATAGACACCTCAGGGCGTGGTCACAGCAGGGACAGGGGACGGGTTTATACAAGGATTCTTTACTGTAAGAGCTGTGACTCTGTGGAATAGACACCTCCGGACGTGGTCACAGCAGGAACGGGACAGGTTTATACAGGTATTCTTTACTGTAAGAGCTGTGAATCTGTGGAGCAGTCACCTCAGGGCGTGGTCACAGCAGGGACAGGGGACAGGTTTATACAGGTATTCTTTACTGTAAGAGCTGTGACTCTGTGGAATAGACACCTCAGGACGTGGTCACAGCAGGAACGGGACAGGTTTATACAGGTATTCTTTACTGTAAGAGCTGTGAATCTGTGGAGCAGTCACCTCAGGGCGTGGTCACAGCAGGGACAGGGGACAGGTTTATACAGGTATTCTTTACTGTAAGAGCTGTGAATCTGTGGAATAGACACCTCAGGACGTGGTCACAGCAGGAACAGGGGACGGGTTTATACAGGGATTCTTTACTGTAAGAGCTGTGAATCTGTGGAATAGAAACCTCAGGACGTGGTCACAGCAGGAACAGGGGACAGGTTTATACAAGGATTCTTTACTGTAAGAGCTGTGACTCTGTGGAATAGACTCCTCAGGGCGTGGTCACAGCAGGAACAGGGGACGGGTTTATACAAGGATTCTTTACTGTAAGAGCTGTGACTCTGTGGAATAGACTCCTCAGGGCGTGGTCACAGCAGGAACAGGGGACAGGTTTATACAGGGATTCTTTACTGTAAGAGCTGTGAATCTGTGGAGCAGTCACCTCAGGGCGTGGTCACAGCAGGAACAGGGGACAGGTTTATACAAGGATTCTTTACTGTAAGAGCTGTGAATCTGTGGAATAGACACCTCAGGACGTGGTCACAGCAGGAACAGGGGACAGGTTTATACAGGGATTCTTTACTGTAAGAGCTGTGAATCTGTGGAATAGACACCTCAGGACGTGGTCACAGCAGGAACAGGGGACAGGTTTATACAAGGATTCTTTACTGTAAGAGCTGTGACTCTGTGGAATAGACACCTCAGGGCGTGGTCACAGCAGGAACAGGGGACAGGTTTATACAAGGATTCTTTACTGTAAGAGCTGTGACTCTGTGGAATAGACACCTCAGGACGTGGTCACAGCAGGAACAGGGGACAGGTTTATACAGGTATTCTTTACTGTAAGAGCTGTGAATCTGTGGAATAGACACCTCAGGACGTGGTCACAGCAGGAACAGGGGACAGGTTTATACAAGGATTCTTTACTGTAAGAGCTGTGACTCTGTGGAATAGTCACCTCAGGACGTGGTCACAGCAGGAACAGGGGACAGGTTTAATACAGGTATTCTTTACTGTAAGAGCTGTGAATCTGTGGAATAGACACCTCAGGACGTGGTCACAGCAGGAACAGGGGACAGGTTTATACAAGGATTCTTTACTGTAAGAGCTGTGAATCTGTGGATAGACACCTCAGGACGTGGTCACAGCAGGAACAGGGGACGGGTTTATACAAGGATTCTTTACTGTAAGAGCTGTGAATCTGTGGAATAGACACCTCAGGACGTGGTCACAGCAGGAACAGGGGACAGGTTTATACAAGGATTCTTTACTGTAAGAGCTGTGAATCTGTGGAATAGACACCTCAGGACGTGGTCACAGCAGGAACAGGGGACAGGTTTATACAGGGATTCTTTACTGTAAGAGCTGTGAATCTGTGGAATAGACACCTCAGGGCGTGGTCACAGCAGGAACAGGGGACAGGTTTATACAAGGATTCTTTACTGTAAGAGCTGTGACTCTGTGGAATAGACACCTCAGGACGTGGTCACAGCAGGAACGGGACAGGTTTATACAGGTATTCTTTACTGTAAGAGCTGTGAATCTGTGGAATAGACACCTCAGGACGTGGTCACAGCAGGAACAGGGGACAGGTTTATACAAGGATTCTTTACTGTAAGAGCTGTGAATCTGTGGAATAGACACCTCAGGACGTGGTCACAGCAGGAACAGGGGACAGGTTTATACAGGGATTCTTTACTGTAAGAGCTGTGAATCTGTGGAATAGACACCTCAGGGCGTGGTCACAGCAGGAACAGGGGACAGGTTTATACAAGGATTCTTTACTGTAAGAGCTGTGACTCTGTGGAATAGATCACCTCAGGACGTGGTCACAGCAGGAACAGGGGACAGGTTTATACAGGTATTCTTTACTGTAAGAGCTGTGAATCTGTGAGCAGTAGACACCTCAGGGCGTGGTCACAGCAGGGACAGGGGACAGGTTTATACAAGGATTCTTTACTGTAAGAGCTGTGACTCTGTGGAATAGTCACCTCAGGACGTGGTCACAGCAGGAACAGGGGACGGGTTTATACAGGTATTCTTTACTGTAAGAGCTGTGAATCTGTGGAATAGAAACCTCAGGGCGTGGTCACAGCAGGAACAGGGGACAGGTTTTATACAAGGATTCTTACTGTAAGAGCTGTGACTCTGTGAATAGACTCCTCAGGCTACTTATCAGGACTGTAAGGCTGCTCTGTGGAATCCCTCAGGGCGTGGTCAACAGGACGGGGACAGGTTTATACAAGGATTCTTTACTGTAAGAGCTGTGACTCTGTGGAATAGACCCTCAGGCGTGGTCACAGCAGGAACAGGGGACGGGTTTATACAAGGATTCTTTACTGTAAGAGCTGTGACTCTGTGGAATAGACACCTCAGGACGTGGTCACAGCAGGAACAGGGGACAGGGTTTATACAGGGATTCTTTACTGTAAGAGCTGTGAATCTGTGGAGCAGTCACCTCAGGGCGTGGTCACAGCAGGAACAGGGGACAGGTTTATACAAGGATTCTTTACTGTAAGAGCTGTGAATCTGTGGAATAGACACCTCAGGACGTGGTCACAGCAGGGACAGGGGACGGGTTTATACAGGGATTCTTTACTGTAAGAGCTGTGAATCTGTGGAATAGACACCTCAGGACGTGGTCACAGCAGGAACAGGGGGACAGGTTTATACAAGGATTCTTTACTGTAAGAGCTGTGACTCTGTGGAATAGACACCTCAGGGCGTGGTCACAGCAGGAACAGGGGACAGGTTTATACAGGTATTCTTTACTGTAAGAGCTGTGAATCTGTGGAATAGACCACCTCAGGACGTGGTCACAGCAGGAACAGGGGACAGGTTTATACAAGGATCTTTACTGTAAGAGCTCTGACTCTGTGGAATAGTCACCTCAGGACGTGGTCACAGCAGGAACAGGGGACAGGTTTATACAGGTATTCTTTACTGTAAAGAGCTGTGAATCAGTGGAATAGACACCTCAGGACGTGGTCACAGCCAGGAACAGGGACAGGTTTATACAAGGATTCTTTACTGTAAGAGCTGTGAATCTGTGGAATAGACACCTCAGGGCGTGGTCACAGCCACGAACAGGGGACGGGTTTATACAAGGATTCTTTACTGTAAGAGCTGTGAATCTGTGGAATAGACACCTCAGGACGTGGTCACAGCAGGAACAGGGGACAGGTTTATACAAGGATTCTTTACTGTAAGAGCTGTGAATCTGTGGAATAGACACCTCAGGACGTGGTCACAGCAGGAACAGGGGACAGGTTTATACAAGGATTCTTTACTGTAAGAGCTGTGACTCTGTGGAATAGACACCTCAGGACGTGGTCACAGCAGGAACAGGGGACGGGTTTATACAAGGATTCTTTACTGTAAGAGCTGTGACTCTGTGGAATAGACACCTCAGGACGTGGTCACAGCAGGAACAGGGGACGGGTTTATACAGGGATTCTTTACTGTAAGAGCTGTGACTCTGTGGAATAGACACCTCTGGACGTGGTCACAGCAGGAACAGGGGACGGGTTTATACAAGGATTCTTTACTGTAAGAGCTGTGACTCTGTGGAATAGACACCTCCGGACGTGGTCACAGCAGGAACAGGGGACAGGTTTATACAAGGACTCTTTACTGTAAGAGCTGTGACTCTGTGGAATAGACACCTCCGGACGTGGTCACAGCAGGAACAGGGGACGGGTTTATAAAAGGTTTAGATGGATTTTTAATAGTAAATGACACTAATGCTGATGAAGACGCAGAATTCCGTGCCTCGCTCTCTTCTGTTGCGTCCCTGACTTATGTCTTTTTTTAAACTGTAATAGCGATGTGACTATAATATCTGAAGCCGCGTGTTTTATAAAGAGTGGCCCTGAATGGCGTCCACACTGCGCCGTGGACTCCAGTGCTAACAATGTCCCGGGCGGCGGCTCGCGTGATACCTGCCAACGGGATTCTGCAGCGAGGAATAAATATAAACTCTCAGTTCTACAAGTTTGGGAACAAATTGTGTTTTTGCAGAGCGTTTCCATGGCAGCCACGATTCCTGCAGGACACAAAGCCGAGCCTTTCCCTCGCTGCAGTCAGCCCCCAATCAGCCATTGTGTGAATGAGCCCTCATCCAGGCGGCTGCACTTAACCACTTGTATCCCAGATACTGTATACAGGCCCTCCAAACACAGGATGGCGAACACACGTGGTTACATTGAGGCGGTATTATCACGTGGTGGTGGGGGGGCGGGTTGATGAAGTTTTTGCCGCATATTTAGACTCTGCTCTGTCCGATCTCCGTAACTTGCTCACCCCAAGACCAGAACCTGCGGCATTCTGCGGATCCAGCAAGATTAGTCAGATAAAACCGGAGCCACGATGTGCCGAACACGAGGTCCTCCCTCCAGTCTTTACATTTCTGATCTTTTGTCATAGAAACCAGTGAAAAACGCGACAGAGGAAATCAACACAAAACGCGACAACTTCCCCAAAATCGTAATGTAGAAACTGAAAACGAGAGCGGTCGCCTGGAGTGATCATGACGTGCTGGTGCGCGGTCAAATGTGCGGCACGTGGCTGTGATTTCTGTGCGTGACCATCCGGCAGTAATCACGGAAGGTCCCAGCATGTCGCCACATGGGAAAGCAGTGGTCCGATTGGTCAATATTGTGGGGGCTCATTCTGGGAGCTGTTTGTGGGGTCCTCAGTAACGCTGCGGGGGTCACAGCTCCTGGACCCTCAGCCTCCTGGGTCCCCGGGAGCGGAGATCGCGGCGACTCCTGACTCCAGCACGTGGCTCCAAGCTGCCCACACCCATCATGTCACCGAGACATTGCCCCTCACAAGGACCTCCCCAAATGTGAAAAGCAAAATGTGCGCCAAAGACACAGCGCCAACATTATAAAGGGGTGCTAAAGATCAACGTAAAAAAACGTACAAAAGCCGTAACGTGAAACAGAAGCCGCCGCGGTGCGTCCCCAACCTACCCTGCCCCGCACTCGTGAACCCAAGATGTACGTTACTGTAAACATCGCCACTGCGGCTCTGCCTGGAAGATATAGCAGCACATCACGGCATGAAGCGCAGACCAGCTGCCGAGCCACCGCCGAGGTTAACGGCTGAGCGGCTGATTAATTAGACCGTGGGATTTGCGGCTAATCAGAGGAGTCAGCGGATGCTCGGCGGGCACTGCAGCTGCTTCCTCACATGCAACAGACATAACAAGACGATCAGGATGGATCAGATTGGTGTTAATGAGCGGTAATGAGCCCCCCAAATACGCAAACCCCCCCCAAACCACAGTGACAGGCGCCAATCAGCCCTGAACCAGCTACATGCGGAAAAGGCGCCGCTGCTAAAAAAAAAGGGCGGGCGCCAAGCGCTAAATGGGCGAAAGACGGGCGCCAAGCCTAAATGGGGAAAGACGGGCCCAAGCAAAGGAAAGAGGGCGGCTAAATGGAAACGGGCGCCAAGCGCTAAATGCGGGGAAAAAACGGCGGGCGCCAAGCGCTAAATGGGGAAAGACGGGCGCCAAGCGCTAAATGCGGAAAGACGGGCGCCAAGCGCTAAAATGCGGAAAGGCGGGCGCCAAGCGCTAAATGCGGAAAGGCGGGCGCAAGCGCTAAATGCGGAAAGACCGGGCGCCAAGCGTAAATGCGGAAGGCCGAGAGACGGGCGCCAAGCGCTAAATGCGAAGAACGGGCCCAAGCGCTAAATGCGGAAAGACGGGCGCCAAGCCTAAATGCGGAAAGACGGCGCCGGCGCCAAGCGCTAAATGCGGAAAGACGGGGCGCCAAGCGCTAAATGCGGAAAGACGGCGCAGCGCTAAATGGGAAAGACGGGCGCAAGCGCTAAATGCGGAAAGGAGGACGCAAGCGCTAAATGCGGAAAGGCGGGCGCCAAAGCGCTAAATGCAGAAAGGCGGGCGCCAAGCGCTAAATGCAGAAAGGCGGGCGCCAAGCGCTAAATGCAGAAAAGGCTAGGGGGCCAAGCGCTAAATGGGGGAAAGACGGGCGCCAAGTGCTAAATGCAGAAAGGCGGGCGCCAAGTGCTAAATGCAGAAAGGCGGGCGCCAAGCGCTAAATGCAGAAAGGCGGGCGCCAAGCGCTAAATGGGGAAAGACGGGCGCCAAGTGCTAAATGCAGAAAGGCGGGCGCCAAGCGCTAAATGCAGAAAGGAGGACGCCAAGCGCTAAATGGGGAAAGACGGGCGCCAAGTGCTAAATGCGGAAAGGCGGGCGCCAAGCACTAGATGCGGAAAGACGGGCGCCAAGCGCTAAATGCAGAAAGACGGGCGCCAAGCGCTAAATGCGGAATGCCGGGGAGCCAAGCGCTAAATGCGGAAAGGCAGGGGCCAAGCGCTAAATGCGGAAAGGCAGGGGCAGCGCTAAAGCGAAAGGAGGGGCCAAGCGCTACATAAGGAAAGCCGGCGCCAAGCATTAAACGCGGAATGCGCTACATAAGGAGAGCCTACGAGGCTGCAGCGTGAAGGGGCAATGTGGCCGTGCTCCAATGTCCCCCGGAACTGCAGATGGGACCTGGGTCTGGACGGCGGCTGACGGACGTCACTAAGCGCCACGGGCACTAAATCTCCTCAGCTGGGTCCTGCCACCCCCACCCCGTGGAAATCACGAGATGCTGAGAAACCGATTACACAGATAAATATCGCATCGGCGCCGACTGTCCCCCAAAATCTACTGAAGAGGGATCTCACCCCTCAAAGGGTCTGGGGGAGCAGCAGGGACTACATCCCCTAAATCTGGCCCCTGTTCTACCTGCACTGATACATTGTAACATACCCTCAGCTGTGGGAGAGGTATTACAGTCTCTGGATATAAACAAAAATGTTTCTGTTCACTGACAGCAAGCAGCAACAAGGGCAGGACAACAGAAAGATCCCCAGGATATTGTGTGGGCGATGGTTACCCTGAACACATGTACTCACAAACCCCCAGTACAGTACATACAGTATACATACAGTATACATACAGCATACATACAATACACATACAGCATACATACAGTATACATACAGCATACATACAGTATACATACAGCATACATACAGCATACATACAGCATACATACAATACACATACAGCATACATACAGCATACACACTGAATACGTAGCAGGATGTAGTTCTGTAGTGCAATATAGTTGTATGGTGCAGTGTAGTAGTGTGATGCAGTGTGGTGCAGTGTAGCTGTGCGGTGTAGTGTATTATTGCGGAGCAGTGTAGCTATGCAGTGTAGTGTATTATTGCTGTGCAGTGTAGTGTATTATTGCGGTGCAGTGTAGCTGTGCAGTGTAGTGTATTATTGCGGTGCAGTGTAGCTGTGCAGTGTAGTGTATTATTGCTGTGCAGTGTAGTGTATTATTGCGGTGCAGTGTAGCTGTGCAGTGTAGTGTATTATTGCGGTGCAGTGTAGCTGTGCAGTGTAGTGTATTATTGCGGTGCAGTGTAGCTGTGCAGTGTAGTGTATTATTGCGGTGCAGTGTAGCTGTGCAGTGTAGTGTATTATTGCGCAGTTTGCAGTGTAGCTGTGCAGTGTAGTGTATTATTGCTGTGCAGTGTAGTGTATTATTGCGGTGCAGTGTAGCTGTGCAGTGTAGTGTATTATTGCGGTGCAGTGTAGCTGTGCAGTGTAGTGTATTATTGCGGTGCAGTGTAGTGTAGTGGTGGTGCTGCACAGTGCATTGTATGTCATCTTGTTGTGAGTTACATCAGCTGCCACGTGTTGCACACTGCGTGTTGTGAGTCTCAGGCTCCGCCCCCTGCACATGGTATGCAAAGTAACACACAGACCCAACCCCCCAGTACTGAGCAGTGCAGAGGCTGGGAGAGCGAGCGCAGCCCTGAGACACCAGTCACTGAACCCTCATTACTGCACCAGACCCCAAACAAAGAGGAGACCCCCGACTGTGAGCACCAGACCCCAAACAAAGAGGAGACCCCCGACTGTGAGCACCAGACCCCAAACAAAGAGGAGACCCCCGACTGTGAGCACCAGACCCCAAACAAAGGAGACCCCGACTGTGAGCACAGACCCAACAAAGGGAGACCCCCGACTGTGAGCACCAGACCCCAAACAAAGGGAGACCCCCGACTGTGAGCACCAGACCCCAGAACCAAAGGGGAGACCCCCGACTGTGAGCACCCAGACCCCAAACAAAGGGGAGACCCCGACTGTGAGCCCCAGACCCCAAACAAAGGGGAGACCCCGACTGTGAGCACCAGACCCCAACAAAGGGGAGACCCCTGACTGTGAGCACCAGACCCCAACAAAGAGGAGACCCCGACTGGTGAGCACCAGACCCCAAATAAAGGGGAGCCCTCCTGACAGCTCTATATACAGTGCCTTGCGAAAGTATTCGGCCCCCTGGAACTTTTCAACCTTTTGCCACATTTCAGGCTTCAAACAAAAAGATAGAACATTTTACATTTTTGGTGAAGAATCAACAACAAGTGGGTCACAATTGTGAAGTGGAAGGAAATTTATTGGATCATTTAAACTTTTTTTGTAATAATAAAACTGAAAAGTTGTTTGTGCAAAATTATTCGTCCCATTTCCTTTCCCTCCAGAAGTTGATCTCTGAATGATCCAATGTCGTCCTAAATGACTGATGAAGATACATAGAATCCACCTGTGTGTAATCAAGTCTCCGTATAAATGCCCCTGCTCTGTGATAGTCTCAGGGTTCTGCATCATGAAGACCAAGGAACACACCAGGCAGGTCCTGATACTGTTGTGGAGAAGTTTAAAGCCGGATTTGGAGACCAAAAGATTTCCCAAGCTTTAAACATCCCAAGGAGCACTGTGCAAGCGTCATATTGTACTGGAAGGAGGATCAGAGCACTGCAAATCTACCAAGACCCGGCCGTCCCTCTAAACAAGGAGAAGACTGATCAGAGATGGAGCCAAGAGGCCCATGATCACTGTGGATGAACTGCAGAGATCTACAGCTGAGGTGGGAGAGTCTGTCCACAGGACAACAATCAGTCCAACACTTCACAAATCTGCCCTTTATGGAAGAGCGGCAAGAAGAAAGCCATTTCTCACAGATATCCATAAAAAGTCACCTGGGAGACACCAAACATGTGGAAGAAGGGGCTCTGCTCAGAGGAAACCAAAATCAGACTTTTTGGAAACAATGCAAAACGATATGTTTGGTGTAAAAGCAGCACAGCTCATCCCCTGAACACACCATCCCCACTGTCAGACATGGTGGGGGCAGCATCATGGTTTGGGCTTTTCATCAGCAGGGACAGGGAAGATGATGGATGGAGCCAAATACAGGACCATTCTGGATGAAAAGACCTGAGACTAGGACGGAGATTTATCTTCCAACAAGACAATGATCCCAAACAGAAAGCAAAATCTACAATGGAATGGTTCAAAAATAAAGGTCTCCAGGTCTTAGAACGGCCGAGTCACAGTCCAGACCTGAATCCAATGGAGAAGATGTGGAAAGAGCGGAAAACTGCTGTTCACAAACGTCTCCATCCAACCTCAAAGAGGAAGAATGGGCAAGAATTTCATCTCTAGATGTGAAAACTGATAGAGACATCCCCCAAGAGACCGCAGCTGGAATCAAAGTATTAATGCAAGGGGGACGAATACTTTCGCAAGGCACTGTACCTCCTCAGTGACGGCTCTATACCCCTCCTCAATGATAAAGTAAACTTGCAGGATAGAGAACTTGTCTATAGGAGCCAGTACCGTATATCCCCCGCATGTCTGACAGTAGCATTACTGCACGTGTGTACTGGGACCAGTGCCCTGAGGCACGCACACTGTGAATGAGACTCCTTACCATGCTGTGAGTGGCTCCTGGAAGCTGAGCAGTCTTCAGTGGCTGTGGGGGCCCCTGGTCTGTAGATAGCTCCTGCAGTCTGAGTGGCCCCTGGTCTGTAGCACTTGTAGTTTGTGAGTGGCCCCTGGTCTGTAGCACTTGCAGTCTGTGAGTGGCCCCTGGTCTGTAGCACCTGCAGTCTGTGAGTGGCCCCTGGTCTGTAGCACCTGCAGTCTGTGAGTGGCCCCTGGTCTGTAGCACCTGCAGTCTGTGAGTGGCCCCTGGTCTGTAGCTCATGCAGTCCTGTGAGTGGCCCCTGGTCTGTAGCACTTGCAGTCTGTGAGTGGCCCCTGGTCTGTAGCTCCTGCAGTCTGTGAGTGGCCCCTGGTCTGTAGCACTTGCAGTCTGTGAGTGGCCCCTGGTCTGTAGCACTTGCAGTCTGTGAGTGGCCCCTGGTCTGTAGCTCATGCAGTCTGTGAGTGGCCCTTGGTCTGTAGCTCATGCAGTCTGTGAGTGGCCCTTGGTCTGTAGCACATGCAGTCCGTGAGTGGCCCCTGGTCTGTAGCTCCTGCAGTCTGTGAGTGGCCCCTGGTCTGTAGCTCCTGCAGTTTGTGAGGCTCCGGGGAGACGCTTCTCTCTCTAGCGTCCAACTGACATTGGGGGGGGGGGGGGGGGGTTCTTAAAGGCAAAGTTGCATCATCCTCGGCAGCTGTAGAGTGAGGGGAGGAGGAGGGCCCCAGCTCTGCCCCCTGCACTCGGCTCCTCCTGCTGCTGCCTGCTGACTGGCGGCTAGGAGCAGAGAAGCCTCCTCCTTACAATAATAAATGGACGCGCCGGTACCGGGCAGTTACTGGGCTCAGCCGCCTCTGCCCGTGCCTGCTCTGGGGTCACGTGACGCCGGGACCGCATCGGATACATTGTAACAGCCGCGCTCAATACTCTGATTCATGCCTCGGGTCTATTTATTGTTATTTATTTATTTATTTATTTATTTATTATTATGTGAGTCTCTGGTGAGGATTCTTCCACCTGTAGTTTTAGGGGTTCCATTACATAAAGGGGGCTGTAAGGAGATGAGGGGGTCCTCCTGTCCCAGGTGGGAAGGGTGCAATAAGGGGGCTTCATCCTCACCTTTTGCTCTGGAGACCCCCTAGGGCTCTATAATAAATACAGAACAATGGGGCCCCTGCTCCCCAAGATCATCAGCACCAGCAGAGGAGCAGGGCCCGCTCTCACAGGTGGCAGAATTTTCCACCAGAAAATCTGGAGTTGTGGATTTTTCGGTATGAATTACGGTGAAGAATAGATTTTGTTTCCGATTTTCTGTAGAATTGCCATTCACAACGCAGGGACTGGCAATTGTCATCTTCGTAGGATAAGATGGGGGAAGTCTTGATGTGGCAGATTTTCTGGTGGAAAATTCTCCCATGTGTGAGTGCACTGTTATAGTTCTCAATCCTCCCATCATCCACAGGGATCACTAGCTGCCCCTAACCAGCACCTCCCATCATCCCAATGCTTCCTTGTAATAGTGCTGTACACAGCTTCCCCAGTTACCGCAGGGGGGTCAGTGACCTTCCATGGTGGCCGTAAATAGGGTGGGGGGATGAGCGCAGACCTTCCTTTGTACCATGTGAGTCCTGAGTTTTATGCAGAGTTTAACAGAGTCAGCCGCCTCCTGCAAGGCACATGCCAGAGGGCATCATGTACAACTCCCATCATTTGCATTACGTACAACCTCAAGTCATGTCTCCACTTTTATAATGCCCTGTAGGACGCAGGGGACAGCTGCATGTGTCACAGGTTCATACGCAGGAGACTGTGCCATGTGTTCACTCCCATAGGTGCCAGCAGGATTACACTTACAATCCAAATCTGCCAACTTCACCATTTGCTCCAGTGCAAATAAAATGAAAATTCAAAGAAATTTCGAAAGGAATATCGATTAAAAATGTTCTATTGTTTTCTGGCTGCAGCTCCTGTGAGTGTGACTGCGGATCAGACTACACCGGGGTTGTCTGTATTCTGATACCATGAAGATGCATGGCGACACTTAGGAGCTGTGGATAAGAAACTACATTCTATTCTGCAGTTAATTCTTCTCGTTGTCACCTTTTCCCCTCTGTCTTAACCCCTTCCTAACCTTGTGTGACATGCAGATCACAAGTGAGTAGATTTGTGATAAAAAGTCCTGACGAATGGCACATGTGGCGATAACTGCCCCATAACGCACGGCCTGAGGACAGAGATAAAGAAAATACGCTGAGTGGGAAGGATTCCTCTACATAAGGAATGCTGTGAAGTAAAAAGACCCCTCACTCATTCCCTCCTAATGAAGCTGGTATTTGCCGACTCAATCTCCGGTGCTGGGGTGCACTGTAAAGCATCATAGTCACACACGGTAATGCAGCATATATCATACATGATGATAGCAGTGGCAGTACTGCAGGTTGAGTGTAGAAATCTTCCACTCCAGCAGCACTAGACAAACGAGAGCAGCAGAGAGATACGACATTACTGGTAAGAAGCTTCCTCCTCTATGTGTGGTCAATCACAGACGTCAACATGGGATACCAGACTATACAGAAGATCTGGACACAATCAAGATTTTACATCTATGATATATACTAGACCATGTTGCCCCCACTAGTGGGAGCTCAGGAGCTTACTGCATACAGATATATACAGCAACCACTAGAGGGAGCTCAGGAGATTACTACATACAGATATATACAGCCACCACTAGAGGGAGCTCAGGAGATTACTACATACAGATATATACAGCCACCACTAGAGGGAGCTCAGGAGATTACTACATACAGATATATACAGCCACCACTAGGTGGAGCTCAGGAGATTACTACATAAAGATATATACAGCCACCACTAGGTGGAGCTCAGGAGATTACTACATACAGATATATACAGCCACTACTAGAGGGAGCTCAAGAGATTAATATATACAGATTTATACAGCCATCACTAGAGGGAGCTCAGGATATTACTAAATACACATATATACAGCCACCACTAGAGGGAGTTCAGGAGATTACTACATACAGATATCTACAGCCACCACTAGAGGGAGTTCAGGAGATTACTACATACAGATATCTACAGTCACCACTAGAGGGAGCTAAGGATATTACTAAATACAGATATATACAGCCACCACTAGAGGGAGCTCAGGAGATTACGAAATACAGATATATACAGCCACTACTAGAAGGAGCTAAGGAGATTACTACATACAGATATATACAGCCACCACTAGAGGGAGCTCAGGAGATTACTACATACAAATATATAAAGCCACCACTAGAGGCAGCTCAGGATGTTAGTGCATACAAATATATATATATATACAGCCACTAAAAGAGGGAGCTCAAGAGATTACTACATACAGATATATACAGCCACCACTAGAGGGAGCTCAGGAGATTACTACATACAGATATATACAGCCACCACTAGAGGGAGGTCAGGAGATTACTACATACAGATATATACAGCCACCACTAGAGGGAGCTCCGGAGATTACTACATATAGATATATACAGCCACCACTAGAGGGAGCTCAGGAGATTACTACATACAGATATATACAGCCACCACTAGTGGGAGCTCAGGAGATTACTACATACAGATATAAAGAAACAACCACTAGAGGGAGCTCAGGAGATTACTACATACAGATATATACAGCCACCACTAGAGGGAGCTCAGGAGATTACTACATACAAATATCTGCAGACACCACTAGAGGGAGCTCAGGAGATTACTACATAAAGATATATACAGCCACCACTAGAGGGAGCTCAGGAGATTACTACATACAGATATACACAGTCAGCACTAGAGAGAGTTCAGGACATTACTACATACAGATATATACAGCCACCACTAGAGGGAGCTCAGGAGATTACTACATACCGATATATACAGCCAACAAAAGGGGAAGCTCAGGAGATTACTACATTCAGATATATACAGCCACCACTAGAGGGAGCTCCTCACATACAGATTATACATCCACCACTAGAGGGAGCTCACTACATACAGATTATAAAACCACCACTAGAGGAAGCTCACTACATACAGATTATACAACCGCCACTAGAGGGAGCTCAGGAGATTACTACATACAGATATAAACAGCCACCACTAGAGGGAGCATATGAGATTACTGCATACAGATATATACAGCCACCACTAGAGGGAGCTCTGAAGATTACTACATACAGATATATACAGCCACCACTAGATGAAGCTCAAGAGATTACTTCATACAGATATATACAGCCACCACTAGAGGGAGCTCAGGATCTCACAGCATACAGATATATCCGGCCACAACTAGAGGGAGCTCAGGAGCTTACTGCATACATATATATCTGTATGTAGTAATCTCCTGAGCTCCCTCTAGTGGTGGCTGTATATATCTGTATGTAGTAATGTCCTGAACTCCCTCTAGTGCTGACTGTGTATATCTGTATGTAGTAATCTCCTGAGCTCCCTCTAGTGGTGGCTGTATATATCTTTATGTAGTAATCTCCTGAGCTCCCTCTAGTGGTGTCTGCAGATATTTGTATGTAGTAATCTCCTGAGCTCCCTCTAGTGGTGGCTGTATATATCTGTATGTAGTAATCTCCTGAGCTCCCTCTAGTGGTGGCTGTATATATCTATATGTAGTAATCTCCGGAGCTCCCTCTAGTGGTGGCTGTATATATCTGTATGTAGTAATCTCATGGGCACCCTCTAGTGGTGGTTGTATATATCTATATGTAGTAATCTCCTGAGCTCCCTCTAGTGGTGGCTGTATATATCTGTATGTAGTAATTCTCTGAGCTCCTCTTTTAGTGGCTGTATATATATAATATATTTGTATGCACTAACATCCTGAGCTGCCTCTAGTGGTGGCTTTATATATTTGTATGTAGTAATCTCCTGAGCTCCCTCTAGTGGTGGCTGTATATATCTGTATGTAGTAATCTCCTTAGCTCCTTCTAAGTAGTGGCTGTATATATCTGTATTTCGTAATCTCCTGAGCTCCCTCTAGTGGTGGCTGTATATATCTGTATTTAGTAATATCCTTAGCTCCCTCTAGTGGTATCTGTAGATATCTGTATGTAGTAATCTCCTGAACTCCCTCTAGTGGTGGCTGTATATATGTGTATTTAGTAATATCCTGAGCTCCCTCTAGTGATGGCTGTATAAATCTGTATATAGTAATCTCTTGAGCTCCCTCTAGTAGTGGCTGTATATATCGGTATGTAGTAATCTCCTGAGCTCCCTCTAGTGGTGGCTGTATATATCTGTATGTAGTAATCTCCTGAGCTTCCTCTAGTAGTGGCTGTATATATCTGTATGTATTAATCTCCTGAGCTCCACCTAGTGGTGGCTGTATATATCTGTATGTAGTAATCTCCTGAGCTCCACCTAGTGGTGGCTGTATATATCTGTATGTAGTAATCTCCTGAGCTCCCTCTAGTGGTGGCTGTATATATCTGTATGTAGTAATCTCCTGAGCTCCCTCTAGTGGTGGCTGTATATATCTGTATGTAGTAATCTCCTGAGCTCCCTCTAGTGGTTGCTGTATATATCTGTATGCAGTAAGCTCCTGAGCTCCCACTAGTGGGGGCAACATGGTCTAGTATATATCATAGATGTAAAATCTTGATTGTGTCCAGATCTTCTGTATAGTCTGGTATCCCATGTTGACGTCTGTGATTGACCACACATAGAGGAGGAAGCTTCTTACCAGTAATGTAGTATCTCTCTGCTGCTCTAGTTTGTCTAGTGCTGCTGGAGTGGAAGATTTCTACACTCAACCTGCAGTACTGCCACTGCTATCATCATGTATGATATATGCTGCATTACCGTGTGTGACTATGATGCTTTACAGTGCACCCCAGCACCGGAGATTGAGTCGGCAAATACCAGCTTCATTAGGACGGAATGAGTGAGGGGTGTATTTATCTGTATGCAGTAATCTCTTGAACTCCCTCTAGTGGTGGCTGTATATATCTATATGTAGTAATCTCCTGAGCTGCCCCTAGTGGTGGTTGTATATATCTATATGTAGTAATCTCCTGAGCTTCCTCTAGTGGTGGCTGTATATATCTGTATGTAGTAATCTCCTGAGCTCCCTCTAGTGGTGGCTGTATATATCTGTATGTAGTAATCTCCTGAGCTCCCTCTAGAAGTGGCTGTACATATATATATATATATAATATATATATATATATATATATATATATATATTTGTATGCAGTAACATCCTGAGCTCCCTCTTGTGGTGGCTTTATATATTTTTATGTAGTAATCTCCTGAGCTTCCTCTAGCGGTGGCTGTATATATCTGTATGTAGTAATCTCCTGAGCTTCTTCTAGCCACCACTAGAGGGAGCTCAGGAGATTACAGCATACAGATATATACAGCCACCACTAGAGGGAGCTCAGGAGATTACTACATACAGATATATACAGCCACCACTAGAAGAAGCTCAGGAGATTACTACATACAGATATATACAGTCACCACTAGAGGGAGCTCAGGAGATTACAGCATACAGATATATACTGCCACCGCTAGAGGAAGCTCAGGAGATTACAGCATACAGATACACTCACCGGCCACTTTATTAGGTACACCTGTCCAACTGCTCGTTAACACTTAATTTCTAATCAGCCAATCACATGGCAGCAACTCAGTGCATTTAGGCATGTAGACATGGTCAAGACAATCTCCTGCAGTTCAAACCGAGCATCAGTATGGGGAAGAAAGGTGATTTGAGTGCCTTTGAACGTGGCATGGTTGTTGGTGCCAGAAGGGCTGGTCTGAGTATTTCAGAAACTGCTGATCTACTGGGATTTTCACGCACAACCATCTCTAGGGTTTACAGAGAATGGTCCGAAAAAGAAAAAACATCCAGTGAGCGGCAGTTCTGTGGGCGGAAATGCCTTGTTGATGCCAGAGGTCAGAGGAGAATGGGCAGACTGGTTCGAGCTGATAGAAAGGCAACAGTGACTCAAATTGCCACCCGTTACAACCAAGGTAGGCAGAAGAGCATCTCTGAACGCACAGTACGTCGAACTTTGAGGCAGATGGGCTACAGCATCAGAAGACCACACCGGGTGCCACTCCTTTCAGCTAAGAACAGGAAACTGAGGCTACAATTTGCAACAAGCTCATCGAAATTGGACAGTAGAAGATTGGAAAAACGTTGCCTGGTCTGATGAGTCTCGATTTCTGCTGCGACATTCGGATGGTAGGTTCAGAATTTGGCGTCAACAACATGAAAGCATGGATCCATCCTGCCTTGTATCAACGGTTCAAGCTGGTGGTGGTGGTGTCATGGTGTGGGGAATATTTTCTTGGCACTCTTTGGGCCCCTTGGTACCAATTGAGCATTGTTGCAACGCCACAGCCTACCTGAGTATTGTTGCTGACCATGTCCATCCCTTTATGACCACAATGTACCCAACATCTGATGGCTACTTTCAGCAGGATAATGCACCATGTCATAAAGCTGGAATCATCTCAGACTGGTTTCTTGAACATGACAATGAGTTCACTGTACTCAAATGGCCTCCACAGTCACCAGATCTCAATCCAATAGAGCATCTTTGGGATGTGGTGGAACGGGAGATTCGCATCATGGATGTGCAGCCGACAAATCTGCGGCAACTGTGTGATGTCATCATGTCAATATGGACCAAAATCTCTGAGGAATGCTTCCAGCACCTTGTTGTATCTATGCCACGAAGAATTGAGGCAGTTCTGAAGGCAAAAGGGGGTCCAACCCGTTACTAGCATGGTGTACCTAATAAAGTGGCCGGTGAGTGTATATACAGCCACCGCTAGAGGAAGCTCAGGAGATTACTACATAAAAATATATAAAGCCACCACAAGAGGGAGCTCAGGATGTTACTGCATACAAAAAAAAAAAATATATATATATATATATGTATATACACTCACCGGCCACTTTATTAGGTACACCATGCTAGTAACGGGTTGGACCCCCTTTTGCCTTCAGAACTGCCTCAATTCTTCGTGGCATAGATACAACAAGGTGCTGGAAGGTGCTTTTATGACATGGCGCATTATCCTGCTGAAAGTAGCCATCAGATGTTGGGTACATTGTGGTCATAAAGGGATGGACATGGTCAGCAACAATACTCAGGTAGGCTGTGGCGTTGCAACGATGCTCAATTGGTACCAAGGGGCCCAAAGAGTGCCAAGAAAATATTCCCCACACCATGACACCACCACCACCAGCTTGAACCGTTGATACAAGGCAGGATGGATCCATGCTTTCATGTTGTTGACGCCAAATTCTGAACCTACCATCCGAATGTCGCAGCAGAAATCGAGACTCATCAGACCAGGCAACGTTTTTCCAATCTTCTACTGTCCAATTTCGATGAGCTTGTGCAAATTGTAGCCTCAGTTTCCTGTTCTTAGCTGAAAGGAGTGGCACCCGGTGTGGTCTTCTGCTGCTGTAGCCCATCTGCCTCAAAGTTTGACGTACTGTGCGTTCAGAGATGCTCTTCTGCCTACCTTGGTTGTAACGGGTGGCAATTTGAGTCACTGTTGCCTTTCTATCAGCTCGAACCAGTCTGCCCATTCTCCTCTGACCTCTGGCATCAACAAGGCATTTCCGCCCACAGAACTGCCGCTCACTGGATGTTTTTTCTTTTTCGGACCTTTCTCTGTAAACCCTAGAGATGGTTGTGCGTGAAAATCCCAGTAGATCAGCAGTTTCTGAAATACTCAGACCAGCCCTTCTGGCACCAACAACCATGCCACGTTCAAAGGCACTCAAATCACCTTTCTTCCCCATACTGATGCTCGGTTTGAACTGCAGGAGATTGTCTTGACCATGTCTACATGCCTAAATGCACTGAGTTGTCACCATGTGATTGGCTGATTAGAAATTAAGTGTTAACGAGCAGTTGGACAGGTGTACCTCATAAAGTGGCCGGTGAGTGTATATATATATATATGTACAGCCACTTCTAAAAGGAGCTAAGGAGATTACTACATACAGATATATACAGCCACCACTAGAGGGAGCTCAGGAGATTACTACATACAGATATATACAGCCACCACTAGAGGGAGCTCAGGAGATTACTACATACAGATATATACAGCCACAACTAGAGGGAGCTCAGGAGATTACAGCCAGGGCCGGCCTTAGGGGTGTGCGAACCTGTGCGGTCGCACAGGGCGCTTCACTCCCGGCCAGTTAAGGGGGCGCCCTGCCAGAGCGCCGCCTTAATGGCCCGGCCGTGCCCTGCAAGTGCGGCGGTGGGGCAGAGGGAGATGAGCGCTTCCATTGTGGAAGCGCTCATCTCCATAGTCTGCCTTTGGAGATGCGGGGCAGGGGAGGGAGAGGCGTCTCCCCTGCCCGTTCCTCTGATAGGCTGCAGGCCCTAGGCCTGCAGCCTATCAGAGGCCAGCTCAGGCGACGCGATGACGTCATCGCGCCGCCCGAGCCGTACAGCGCTGGACACAGGCCGGAAGAGGCCTGCATCGCATCGCTGCTGGAGGTAAGTAAGTGTTTATTTTTTTTATGGGGGCATTATTATTGGCACATGGGGGGCACTGGGGGCATTTTTACTGGCACAAAGGGGGCACTGGGGGCATTTTTACTGGCACAAGGGGGCACTGGGGGCATTTTTACTGGCACAAGGGGGCACTGGGGGCATTTTTACTGGCACATGGGCGTACTGGGGGCATTTTTACTGGCACAAGGGGGCACTGGGGGCATTTTACTGGCACATGGGGGTATTGTGGGCATTGTTACTGGCACATGGGGGCATTTTACTGGCACTGGGGGCATTTTTTACTGGAACAAGGGGGCACTGGGGGCATTTTTATTGGCACATGGGGGCATTTTACTGGCACATGGGGGCACTGGGGGCATTTTACTGGCACTGGGGGCATTTTTACTGGCACAAGGGGGCACTGGGGGCATTTTTACTGGAACAAGGGGGCACTGGGGGCATTTTTACTGGCACAAGGGGCACTGGGGGCATTTTACTGGCACATGGGGGCACTGGGGGCATTTTTATTGGCACATGGGAGCATTTTACTGGCACATGGGGGCACTGGGGGCATTTTACTGGCACTGGGGGCATTTTTACTGGCACTGGGGGCATTTTTACTGGCACATGGGGGCACTGGGGCATTTCTTACTGGCACATGGGGGCATTTTACTGGCACTGGGGGCACTGGGGGCATTTTTATTGGCACATGGGAGCATTTTACTGGCACTGGGGGCATTTTTACTGGCACATGGGGGCACTGGGGGCATTTTACTTGCACTGAGGGCATTTTTACTGGCACAAGGGCACTGGGGGCATTTTTACTGGCACATAGTGGCATTTTACTGGCACATGGGGTATTGTGGGCATTTTTACTGGCACATGGGGGCACTGGGGGCATTTTTACTGGCACTGGGGGCATTTTACTGGCACTGGGGGCATTTTTATTGGCACATGGAGCATTTTACTGGCACATGGGGGCACTGGGGCATTCTTACTGGCACATGGGGGCACTGAGGCATTTCTTACTGGCACATAATTTGGGGGGCATCTATGGGGTGGGACACTTTTTACTGGCACATGATTTTGGGGGGGAATCAATGGGAGCACTTCTTACTGGCACATTGGAAGCATTATTACTTCTGGGCACAGTGGGGACATTAGTACTGTTGGGGGCACTATTACTAACAAGTGCACTCTGGCAGAGAAATTATTAGTTGGGACTTTGGGGTCACTATTACTGGGGGGCACCCTGGCACAGTATCAGCGCAGTTATTTCTGAGCGTTATGTTTACACTATTACGGAACACTATTT
>ONZH01023398.1:0-78214 GCA_900303285.1 Rhinella marina | reverse complement strand
ATGGAAGGCACCTTCAATCTCAGATTCCTTGTAGACAACCAAACCTTATCACCTGGTACATAGGGAGGAGACAGAATTTTCCTGCGATTAGCAGTACGGACCATGGAATTCTGGGAAACTTGGAGATTCTTTTGAATCCCGTCCCACACTGTGCACAGTGACTGGTGAGTAGAATTAACCTGTGGATTAACAGAGGAACCAGAGACAGAGAGGCAAAAACGAGGATTAAACCCAAAATTACAGAAAAAAAGGTGAACATTTAATAGAGGAATTAACATGGTTGTTAATCGAGAATTCAGCCAGAGATAAAAATTCAGACCACAGATGTTGCTGATCTGAGACAAACAGACGGAGATATTGAACCAACTCTTGATTTAACCTTTCTGTCTGACCATTAGTCTCAGGGTGGAAACCAGAAGAAAACGACAATGAGACCTGTAACCTAGCACAGAACTCTCGCCAGAATCTAGCAATAAACTGAGCCCCACGATCAGATACAATATTTTCAGGAATCCCATGAAGACGGACTATGTGATCAATGAAGAGAGTGGACAGAGTCTTGGCATTAGGTAATTTTTTCAGAGGAACGAAATGAGCCATTTTTAGAGAACCTGTCCACGGACTACCCATACTACCGTGTTACCCATGGAACATGGCAGGTCGGTTATAAAATCCATGGAAACATGAGTCCATGGTTTGCTGGGTATAGGTAGGGGACATAATGGGACCCTCAGGTAGTACTCTAGGGCATTTCCCCCGGGCACAGACATGACAGGCAGACACAAATGAAGACACATCTTTAGCCATCGGGGCCACCAATAATTTCGAGACAATAACTCTTTAGTGCCTCTGATGCCGGGGATGACCGGCCAGGGATGTACTGTGGGCCTCTTCCAACACTTTAAGGCGTAGATGTAATGGTACGAATAATTTGCCTTCCGGAAGGTCTTTGGGTGCCGAAGGCTGACTGGCACGGATTTGAGATACCAGGTTGGAAGAGACCGCAGCAAGTACTATACCAGGGGACAAAATATTTTCTGGCTCAGATTCCAAGAAGTCGGCTACCCCAAAACTGCGGGAGAGCGCGTCCGCCTTAACATTCTTGGAACCTGGACGATATGTAACAACAAAATTAAAACGGGAAAAGAATAAGGCCATTCTGGCCTGACGGGCATTTAAACGCTTAGCATTAGCTAAATATACCAAATTTTTGTGATCTGTTAGTACAGAAAACTGAAATTTTGCCCCCTCCAGGAAATGTCTCCATTCCTCGAGTGCTAATTTAATGGCTAATAACTCCCTGTTGCCAATGTCGTAATTTCTTTCAGCAGCGCTGAACTTCTTTGAAAAGAAGGCACACGGTCTCAAATTTGTAAAGGTGGAAGAACCCTGAGATAGGACTGCCCCTACCCGTGCTCAGAAGCATCCACCTCCACAATGAACGGTTTAAGAAGATTAGGCTGAATTAACACTGGAGTCTTTATGAAGGCAGATTTCAAAATTTTAAAAGCTTCTTCCGCCGAGGGATCCCAAGTCACAACATCAGCTCCCTTTTTTGGTAAGATCAGTAAGGGGCTTCGCTATCACAGAAAAATTATGAATAAACTTACGATAGTAATTAGCGAATCCCAGGAAGCGCTGAAGTGACTTGAGACTAGTGGGGCGGACCCACTCAGTAATGGCAGAAACCTTAGCAGGGTCCATCTGGATGTCCAGAGGAGTCAACACATAACCCAGGAAGGAAACCTTCTGGACTGCAAAAAGACATTTCTCAAGTTTAGCGAACAATTTATTATCTCTAAGTCTTTGCAAAACTGTACGTACATGACCTACATGAGAGTCCCAATCAGGGGAGAATATCAGAATATCATCAAGGTAAACAATGACAAAAAGTCCCAAAATGTCCTGAAAAATATTATTCATAAACCCCTGGAAAACCGCTGGGGCATTACAGAGACCAAAAGGCATAACTAGGTACTCAAAATGCCCCAGCGGAGTGTTAAATGCAGTTTTCCATTCGTCTCCTTGTCTGATTCTAATGAGGTTGTATGCCCCACGGAGATCTAACTTAGTATACCAGGCGGACCCAGTAGTCTGGTTCAGGAGGTCAGGTATTAAAGGCAAGGGATACTGATTTTTTACTGTGATCTGATTTAAATTCCTGTAGTCCAATACAGGGACGGAGTCCCCCGTCCTTCTTTCCACAAAAAAAACCCCGCCCCAACAGGAGATTCAGAAGGGCGGATGTGACCTATGGCTAGGCTGCTCTGTATGTATTCTTTCAGAGACTCTCTTTCAGGAAGAGTGAGATTGAAAATTCTACCCTTTGGGAGTTTAGCTCCAGGTATAAGATCAATCTGCAGTCCCCCTCCCGATGTGGAGGAAGGGTCTCAGCCAAGGATTTGGAAAAGACATCAGCATAATCAGAAAAGAACTCAGGTAAGGTCGGATTAATTGATAAGGAAGAGTGTGTACAAATGGAGGCCAGATGACTGGTGCAGTGAGGACCCCATTTAATTAGGTCAGCCGTGCACCAGTCAATCACTGGATTATGCAGTTCCAACCAGGGCAGACCCAAAATTAGATCTACAGAAAGATCATTCATGACCAAAAAACAAATCTCTTCAGTGTGAAGAGAACCGACCAATAACTTAAATTGTGGAGTCTTGTACTTGACTACCCCAGCCAATAGGGGGGTAGAGTCAACACTAGAAACATAGATGCTGGGAAACACAGAGACCAACGGTTTAGGAAGATTAGAAATCACAGAGGCATTAATAAAATTTGCCGCTGCCCCAGAATCAACAAATGCCTGACCCTTATAGGCCCAGGAGCCTAGTTGTTAGTTCAAAGGGCAGGAGTAACTTTTTATTGGATATTGGGAGAACCTGTGCTCCTAGGGAACCCTCCCGTAAGTTTCCTAGGAGCGGGCGTTTCCCGAACGTGCCTTCTTGGGGCAGTGGGCAAGTTGGTGGCTCTTGTCTCCGCAGTAAAAACACAGGTGATTCCTGAAACGATATTCTCTGCGTTGCTCCGGAGTCATGACTCCAAGCTCCATATGTTCCTCTGTAGAGAAATCAACCGGAAGTGCCTGAACAGAGGAAGAGGGGGACGTCGGTGTTAACCGAAGGGACCTAGAGGACTTATCAGAATGACGCGCCCGTAGACGCCGGTCAGCCCGGACCGCAAGAGCCATGGCCTGCTCAAGAGATTGAGGTTCGGGCTGACCTATGAGTAGGTCTTTTAAGGGGTCAGACAGACCCGCAAGGAAATGATCTTTTAGGGCCGGATCATTCCACTGAGAGTCCGTACAGTGCTGTCTGAAACGGGAACAGTAGTCTTCAGCTGGCAATCGTCCCTGTTTGAGAGACAGCAATTGAGATACTGCCTGAGTCGTTCTATCCGGCTCATCATAGATTAATCCCAGGGCAGTAAAAAATAGATCCACTGACTGTCTCTCAGGGGCGCCAGGAGATAAGGAGAAGCCCATCTCTGGGGTTCACCTCGGAGTCTGGAGATGACAAGACCTACTTTTTGAAATTCAGATCCAGAAGTAAGAGGACATAATTCAAAATATAGTTTGCAGCCTTCTCGAAAAGAGAAGAACTGCCCCTATCCCCTGAAAATAGATCGGGCATAGTCACTCGAGGCTCAGAGCGGACTAATACTGGGGCTGGAGATGGTGGATCAGGGGGTGGAACCAGAGCAGAGGCCAGGACCTGATCCTGCTTGCAAACCCGATCGGAGAGGGCCGAGACTACCTCGGCCAAGGACCGCACCTGGGCTGCCAGAGCCGCTACTGGATCCATGGGAGCTAGGAGAGTAGCGGGGCGGATAACAGGTGGAGTCTTCTTATCGGCCAGTTCTTCTGTCAGGAGGTCTGGGGGTCAGGGAGAATGGAGAACCCTATCTCACCCGCAACCCCTGTCCCTGCCTACTTGCCACACCCCAAGGCTAAGGTCCAAGGGGGACAACTGGACGACAATCCCTAAGCTGCTAGGGAAACTGGGATGGCAAGACAAGGCTAACACCCCAAGCTAAGTCAGACAGTCCAAGGTCAAGCACAAGAGGTAAACAATATATATATAAGCGAATACAGAGCGTAGTAAATACAAGCCGAGGTCAGGAACACTGGAGAGGCAACGAAGTACAGAATCGGAACCGGAGGCGAAGTCAGTACACAAATGCAGGGTCGGATGATCAGGTAGCAGACACTGGAGATACACTGGTGCTGGCAGAAAGACCAAGTAGAACTGGCAATGAGAGGCAGTAACCCAGGAAGCTTTATACAGAGAGGGCTCCCACCCCCAGTGCCTGATAGGGGTTGGAAGCCTGTCAATCAAGGACCACACCCGAGGAGAACCAGAGCAAACAACATAGCAGACTTAACCCTGTGAGTGCTCAGAGTACAAGGCAAGTAAATAAGGACGTGAGACAAAAGCAACCTGCCTCGTCCCTAGCAACGACTGGTAAGTGCCAGAATGTAGATTGGAGCGTCTGAAAGGTAACAGCAGCCGCACAGCAACCTGCTCATCTGCTGACCCTGACACCCAGTTCAGGCAAGTTTCAACTTTTGCCTCATCTGTCCATAGAACACTATCCTCTTAGTGCTGTGGAATTTTTCGGGATGGTCTTTAACTTGAAGAAAGCTGTTTATCCTAAAGTTACTGTTCTTTATTTTTTATTGTAGACTCTGAAGGATTGCCACAAATATCTTGCATGGTAGTATTTTCTGAAAACAGTGGCATCGATCAGAGAAAAGTAGGGAAAATATATGTGATCTAATTACCCTTCTGCTAATAAACCAGTGTATACTTACAACAAAGGCATCCCCCTGTTGGGCTGAAAAGAAGAACCCCAACTAGGACTATTACCAGGGGCGTAGGTATAAAGGAAGCAGAGGAAGCAGCTGCTTTTGGGCCCAAACTCGGAAGGAGTCCACCCAGGAGGAGGACTAAAAGATTTTATTGTCAGGGGCCCTCAACAGTATTGTACAATAACATTATATACAGTGACATTATATACAGTATATACGTGTAGGAAACGGACAGGGGGGCTACCTGGCCTTGTCTGAGAGCACGATCTTGAATAGCCAAATGGGTGGGAGTTGCAGGGGAGGAGGAGGTTACAAAGAAGCTGTCGCGGGAAGGAGGGGTTTCCTTTCAAAAACTTGCTGTGGGGCCCAGTCATTTCTAGTTATGTCACTGACTAGTATAATCTACATTCCCCTAAATGGTGTGATCATTTGCAGATTTCCTGTTCTTTGCAGGTTGGCCCTAGTGTTGAGAGAAGCGAAGCATCCGAAGTGGAATTCGGTCCGAATTTTAGGGAATTTTTGTGCTTCTTGGTAACAAATGATTTTTCCTAAATTGGCGACTGGAGTTGTCTTAGAAAGAATGGGAAAAAAATCACCCACTTCATCCACTTGCTCGCAGTCCAATCCTCCCTTGATTGAAAAGACCTGCTGAAGGACCGGCGCTGAGTGTGATAACATCATCATGTGATCATGCTGGGAGCGTGCAGTGACGTCATCACCCTCAGTCCAGTTCCTTTGGCAGGTCTTTTTCAATCAAGAGAGGAGCAGCCTGCCTCTTCGCAAGGAAGGATGAGGTGAGTGATTTTTTTTTTAAACCCAACAAGCCATATTGAACTAGCATATTACCGTTTTTAACAGCCGTTAAATGGGTGCACTTCTGTCTATGCGGCACTAAGAACAGTCCCATTGATTGATAGGCTGAATGGGGTTTTAACATAGCGATTCATGACAAATTAATTCATAACATATCGAATTTTCTTCTCAAACTTTGGTAAAGCTTGCCAAATCAAAATTTTCAAAACTTCAATCATCTCTAGTTGGCTGAAATAAAAAAAAAATTTGTCAAGTGCTTATTAGTATTGATGGTTATAGAATACAAACACCCTGTGAATAGACTTATACAGCAAAATGTAAGATAGTAAGATGGACAATAGTAAGATGAGCACAGGGTCAGCTATCAAGATATTTACAAAGCTGCTTCATTTTTCTGCTACTTTATACTTGTTTTTATTATTTTTTCATACAAACATAACAATCAGCATATCAAATCGATGTCACGTGCAGTAATAACAGGAAGTTTTCACCTCTGAGTGCAAGCAAATAGAGGTATTATAATAAATATCATTTAACACTGGAAGGCCTCATGCACACGGCTTGTTGCCCGGCCGTGGCAGTATTGCGACCCACATACAGCACGTCCGCAATACACGGTCACCAGCCATGTGCACCCAGCATCACGGACCCATTCACTTGAATGGGTCCGCAATCAGGGTGATGTGGTGCGGTGTGGAATGGAAGCACGGATCGGAGGCCCACGGAAGCACTACGGAGTGCTTCTGTGATGTTTCTGTCCATGCCTCAAGTGAATGGGTCCGCGATCCGCATGCGGCAGCCCCACTGTCGTGCCCGTGCCCGACTGCAATTTGCGGTCCCGCAGCACGAGTTTCATGTGCATGAGGCCTAGGGCTGAAAAAAATCCGCTGTATAAATAGACTTGCTGTGGATTTCACATCCGCAATACTGTAGCTTTCTACTGTTTTTTTCAGAAATTCTCATCCACTTTGCTGGTACTGTACAACACTGTGGATTTGCCTCATGAAAATTTGCGATGGCAAATCCACAGCTAATCAGATTCACGTGTGACTCGTCCTTAAGGTTGAAGAGCACATGGACAAAAACAAAAAGAACTCCAATATTATATTATAAAAGAAAAGATGAAATAATAGCAGTTACAGCCATAGAGATGCAGTTTTAGGCTACTTCACACTCGCGTTTGCAGGATCCGTTTGTGAGATCCGTCCAGGCTCTCACAAACGGATCCGTCCTGATAATACAACCGTCTGCATCCGTTCTGAACGGATCCGTTTGTATTACTTTTACATAGCCGAGACGGATCCGTCTTGAACTCCATTGAAAGTCAATGGAGGACGGATCCGTTTTCGGTTGTGTCAGGCAAAACGGATCCGTCCCCATTGACTTACATTGTGAGTCATGACGGATCTGTTTGCATCAGTTTCTTCATGCGGACACCAAAACGCAGCAAGCAGCGTTTTGGTGTCCGCCTCCAAAACGGAATGGAGACTGAACTTAGGCAAACTGAAGCATTCTGAATGGATCCTTTCCATTCAGAATGCATTAGGACAAAACTGATCAGTTCAGGACCGTTTGTAAGAGCCTGTGACGGATCTCACAAACGGATCCTGCAAACGAAAGTGTGAAAGTAGCCTTACCTGCTGTCCAAGATAATGTGCTGGCAGGACTCTAACACCAATTCTAGGAGGTAATGAAACTCATACACCTGTTGATTCTCTTTCCTAATGTACATTCTCTTTTCTGAATACCATGTGGACTGGCTGAAATTTTGTCTTATCTTAGGCTTCTTTCACGTTAGGAGAGAACAGCCCTGCCGGATCAGTATTAACGTTTGCATACGCTGTGCTGCCGGAGATACGTACAGCCGCAGCATGGCAAACATGCCGAGAGGCAGCCAGACAAAAACTGCCCTTGATCCAATTTGTCAGCTTTCAAGATGGCGGGCATGTTCCGGACATAAGAGATAGGACCCCTCACCTAAGGCCTAAGAGATAGGACCCCTCACCTATTACTTGCTGGGGTATTCAGATATTTCATTTTCCTTTGTTTCTGAAATAAAAGGATGTCCACGACTTTTGACTCACTACCAAGGACAATATCTTCATGGAGTTTGTATATTCTCCCCGTGTTTGCGTGGGTTTCCTCCGGGTACTCCGGTTTCCTCCTAAACTCCAAAGACATACTGATAGGGAACTTAAATTGTGATTGGGGACAGTGCGATGCTAATGTCTGTAAAGCGCTGCAGAATATGTCAGCGCTATATAAGTGCATAAAATAAATATAGCATATACTGTATTTTTCGCTTTTTAAGACACACTTTTTTCCACCCAAAAGTAGGTGGAAAATGGCCTTACGTCTTATAAAGCGAATACTAGTGAGCTCTTCCATTATGGAAGTCCTCACTAGTATTCATTAGGTGCCGGGAAGCGCTTCAGATACTCACCTTCCTGCGCCACGGCTCTGCTCCGGGTCCATATAGTGCCTCATATAGTGCCTGTCACCTGACTGCACACAGTCAGGTGACAGTGCAGCACCAGCAGGAGAAGACAAGGGAGCGCCCGACCCAGAGCGGAGCCGTGGCGCAGGAGAGGTAAAAGAGGTTTTTTATTTTAGTCTTATGGGGGCTGAGTGGGCTGATCTGAGGTCTGATGGGGGCTGAGCAGGCTGATCTGAGGTCTGATGGGTGCTGATCTGAGGTCTGATGGGGGCTGAGTGGGCTGATCTGAGGTCTGATGGGGCTGAGTGGGCTGATCTGAGGTCTGATGGGGGGCTGAAATGGCTGATCTGAGGTCTGATGGGGGGCTGAAAGGGCTGATTCTGAGGTCTGATGGGGTCTGAAAGGGCTGATCTGAGGTCTGATGGGGGCTGTGTGGCTGAGCTAAGATCTGATGGGGGCTGAGTGGACTGATCTGAGGTCTGATGGGGGCTGAGTGGGCTGATCTGAGGTCTGATGGGGGCTGTGTGGCTGAGCTAAAGTCTGATGGGGGCTGAGTGGGCTGATCTGAGGTCTGATGGGGGCTGAGTGGACTGATCTGAGGTCTGATGGGGGTCTGAAAGGGCTGATCTGAGGTCTGATGGGGTCTGACATGGAGGGGCTGATATGGGGGTCTGATGTGATGTCCTGAAATTATGGGGGGTCTGATATGAGGTCTGATGAAAAATATTTTTTTATTTTCCTACTCTAAAAATCTGGGGTGCATGTTATCATCAGGTGGGTATTATAAAGCAAAAAATACAGTACTTTATATCCGGTTCCTGTTAATGTCATTCTCGTATGATGTTAAAATGGGGTAATGTGGGAAATAAAGTGCATAACATAAAGTTACAGCTGACTCATTGAATCAAAGAAAAAAAATGTGAGTCAGTCCAAGACATCTGTGGATGAATTATAAACCTGTTAATTACACTTGAACAGTAGCTGTAAATTCATAGCATGTCTATTATTTTATAATACAATGTTTTATGAACCCTTGCTACTGTTAGTTCCTGTTTTTTGGATGTAGAATTTTTTTTACTATGTTACTTTTATACATTTTTTCACTATGAAGCTTCCAGTACAGGGAGCCAGGCACTATGGGACAAGGCAGTAAATGTAATTACAGCTTTCAGATTGTTAAACTTTATGCTTTGGATACATTGCCTAGTACTGGTAGTGACTGTGGGCGCCGTCTGGACATACCCTTACCATATATGGTTTTCCTTGGCGAGGACATAGACTAGATTTATATCTCCCAGACTTTACCTAAAAGAGGAAATCTCTGCTGCTCTTTGCAAATTCAGGCTATGGAATAATCTAACTGCTGTAAGCAGTGACAGTATATTAATAAACGTGGGACAGAGGTTGTTCTACCGCTATGCAAAAATAATCCTGTCTCTTCTAACCCTGATTTGTCATTCTTTTAATTACAGTTTAGTCATCATACAGTTCATGGAATAGAGTATTTGCAAAGTTATTTGTGTGCTTTGCGTGCTGGCGTTTGTATCCATAATAAGGATAATTATCAACATTCAAAATGATGAACACATTAACCCTTCCTGAACATATGGATATAACCAGGCAGTGAAGATATTAACCATTTGTGAGCTATAGGTTCCTATATTATTTAGCCTTGTGAAGGTATGGTATTGTATTGTTCTGTGTTCTTGTGCCGGACCTCCATCTGAGCTGCCTGTCCTTACCCATGGCATAACAGCATTCTTTAAAATAACTGTGCATGATCCATATACAAGCTAATACCTCATCTAATATGCAACCAGAGGTTCTTAGCAGATATATTTTTTTATCAAAAAGTATCTGGGCCCATCCACCAGCAGCAAGGCGACCTAGATATGGATGGGTACCTAACTCTAAACCTATTCCTATTCCGTTCATGGGCATTAACTTTCAACACGAGCTGAACCTATAAAAACACTGACTGCTACTATTACCTCTCAGGGTAAGAAGGCAGTGACCTATTGTGTCAAACCTTCCATGAGCAGGAGGCGCATAGCCAGCTATACACATCACCTAATTTAAAAAGACTGAACGTGATGGGTTAAAGGGGTATTCCAGTTACATTAAGTTATCCCCTATCCACAGGATAGGGCATAACTATTAGATCGATGGGGGTCCTACCATTGGAACCCCACTGATCACAGTATCGGAGGTCCTGTACCCCATGGAGTCCCCAGAAATGAACAGAGTTGCCGGCCAGGCATGCGTGTTGCCATTCCATTCATTTCTATGTGAGTTCTGGGAAAGCTGATTACAGTGCTCGACTATCTCTGGAATTTCCATAGAAATGAATGGAGCTGCCACACTCATGCCTGACTGGCCACTCCGTTCATTTCAGGGGGCTGAAGGGGGTGCAGGGCCCCTGTTCTTGTGATCAGTGGGGGTCCCAGTGCTAGGATAGGGTATAACTTTATGTAACCGGAATACCCCTTTAACCCATCACCTTCAGTCTTTTTTAATTAGGTGATAGGTATAGCTCACCATGCACCTCCTGCTCATGGGAAGTTTGAGCACCACAGGATAGGGGATAACTTTATGTAACCGGAATACCCCTTTAACCCATCACCTTCAGTCTTTTTTAATTAGGTGATATGTATAGCTGACCATGCACCTCCTGCTCATGGGAAGTTTGAGCACCACACCCCCTTAAAGGGGTTTTCTGAGTTATATATATTGATGACCTATCCTCAGGATAGGTCATCAATATCAGATCGGCGGGGGTCCGACACCTGGCACCCCCGCCGATCAGCTGTTTGAAGAGGAGGCGCGCTACTCACCACTACCCCTGTGTCGGCCAGCATGTAAACAGTGAAGAGGAGGCAGCGCTGATACGGCGTGCGCCTCCTCTTCAAACAGCTGATCGGCGGGGGTGCCGGGTGTCGGACCCCCGCCGATCTGATATTGATGACCTATCCTGAGGATAGGTCATCAATATATATAACTCGGAGAACCCCTTTAACATTGACTTCCACAGCTCCTCACCCAGTCATCTCCACAGCATCCCATCCTCCTAACTGTGAACTCCACAGTGCCCGCCCCTTTAACTGTGACCTCCACAGAGCCCAGCCCCCTTAACAGTGTCTACCACCATAGCAGTGTCCTTTACGGCTCCCCGCCCCCTTAATAGTGACTTACACAGTGCCCTGCCCCCTTAACAGTGACTTCCACAGCAGCACACCCCCTTAAAACCTCCACAGCACCTTGCCTCCTAAAGGGGTTTTGCCATCTCAGACAAAGGGGGAATATCGCTAGGATAGCGATGGGACCCATACCTACAACAAGAACGGAGCGAGGAAATGAACGGAGGGCACACTGCGCATGCGCAGCCACCCTCGATTCATTTCAATGGGGCCGCCGAAAATAGTCGAGCGCTGGAATGGGAGGAGATTTAAATTTTTGTGGAGGTCACATTTTAAGGTTGCGGGGCGCTGTGGAGGTCAATGTTAAGGGGATGGGGCACTGTGGAAGTCACATGTTAAGGGGCAGGGTGCTGTGGAGGTCATTGTTAAGGGGTGAAAAGCTAAAGCTGCTGTCATTCAGAGAGGCAGAAATAAAAAAATGTTTGTGGTCTTTAAAGGGCCACTAAACCCTGAAAAAACAAGAAAAAAGCAGGTAAACAGATATCATGCAGTCAATCAAGGGTCTCCTTGCTCCCCCTAACACTATGTTCGGCTGGACTCTGTGCAGGAGCAAAGCTCACAGGCAGGCAAGAAATTCAGCCAGGGGGTGGGGCTTAATGCTAAATTGGCTTTAATGGGAAACTGTCACTCTGATTTTGGACCATTATCTAAAGCAGTGTTCCTCAACTCCAGTCCTCAGGGCCCACCTGCCGGTCATGTTTTCAGGATTTCCTTAGTATTGAGCAGGTGATATAATTAGTGTCCATGCAACAGGAGTTACCACAGGTATTCATTCTGTCTAATACTCTCAAATCATGACCGACAGGTGGGCCTTGAGCAGGGGCTGTTTGGCAAATTTTGGCCTGGGCGGCAAGCACACAGCACTGGCCCATGTGTAGCGGCCCACCCTTAACCTGTTTAACTCCGCCTACCATAAAGGCAGCATAGGTAAAAGGGCTTAAAATCGTTAAAAGGCAGCAGCTGGTTGTGTTTTCATGTTGGACCCCAGATACATGACATGAGTCCGTAGCAACAGCCTGATCATTAGAGGGACCAGATTTATCAACTCCTGAGCTGAAGAGACTCCATTAACTATGATGGGGTCTGCTCAGGATGCTGTTCCTTTACCGGACAAAAAGGTCTTGCATGCAGAACTTTTCTGTCTGGTCTTTTTAACAGAATCTGTGACCCAAATGCAAATGTGAATGGATAGTATTAGACGTATAGCATCAGATGTATGTTTAATACACAAATACAGAGCAAGAACCAAGATCAGTACATACACACATCACCAGAAGCAAACCTATAAGTCAAACACAGCACCAGAACAAAACCTATAAGTCAAACACAGCACCAGAACCAAGTTCTCTACATAAATACAGCACCAAAACCAAACCTATAAGTCAAACACAGAACCAGAAACAAGTTCAATGCATCAATACAGCACCAGAACCAGGCCCATATGTCAAATACAGCAACAAAATCAACAAGAAATATAGCACCATAACAAAACCCATAAGTCAACTACAGCACCAGAACTAAGTTATCTACATAAATACTGCATCAGAACCAAGTTCTCTACATAAATACATCACCAGAACCAGGTTCTCTACATAAATACAGCACCAGAACCAAGTTCTCTACATAAATACATCACCAGAACCAAGTTCTCTACATAAATACAGCACCAGAACCAAGTTCTCTACATAAATACAGCACCAGATTTTAAAAGTTCAGTACAGATACCATCTGAGTAGTCAGGTCAGCCCTCGCCATATGACCTTGTACAGTGTTAAACTACAGCTCCCAGTATGGCCTGAACAAGTGTAAAGGGATGCTGGGAGTTGTTGTTGTGCAAAACAGCCTGCTACCACCCAGCATGAGCTGTAGGTCATCCAGACACAATCAGTAGCAGAATAACCATTTCCATTTAGTGACTTACATGTGAAGTCTCTTCCTGAGTTCTTCCCCATCTGGTCCAGACCACCATGATGACTCCTCCCATCCACAATGCAGCTCTGCAGATTTTGCCAAGAAGATGTCTTCAGTTTCTCTCCTTACCAATACATTGGCACCCTGCATACTGACACAAACTCATCTTAGTGCCACATGCTGTGCTCTGAATATAACAGCAGCATTAGTGCTACACACAGGGCCCCCAATAGTAGTGCCACACACTCTGTGCCCTCTGTATATAGTGCCACATACTCTGTGCCCTCTGTATATAGTGCCACATACTCTGAGCCCTATGTATATAGTGCCACATACTCTGAGCCCTATGTATATAGTGCCATATACACTGTGCCCTCTGTATACAGTGCCATATGCCCTCTGTGTATAGTGCCACATGCTCTGTGCCCTCTGTATATAGTGCCATATACACTGTGCCCTCTGTATACAGTGCCATATGCCCTCTGTGTATAGTGCCACATGCTCTGTGCCCTCTGTATATAGTGTTATATGCCCTGTGCCCTCTGTTTATAGTGCCACACACAGTGCCCCTAATGCTAGTGCCACATGCTTGGTGCCCCTTATACAAAGTCCCTCTTATATGTACCCCCTTTATGTATTGTGCCTCTTATATGTGCCCATTTGTGTATAGTGCCCCTTCAGTGTGCCCCCTTTATGTATAGTGCCCCCTGAATACAGCGTACACATCTAGCTTTTACCGAGTATTATAATACTCGGTAAAAGCTAGAATGCAGTGGGTGAGATGTCACTGGCTGATGGTCACATGACAAGCTAGATGCAGTGGGTATATATAGTATATACACACACCAGTGTATATACTATATATCTGTACACACTGCATCTATTATACCTCGTACCTCACATATCAGTACACTGCTGTATATACTATATATCTGTACACATTGCATCTATTATACCTCATACCTCACATATCAGTACACTGCTGTATATACTATATATCTGTACACACTGCATCTATTATACTTCGTACCTCACATATCAGTACACTGCTGTATATACTATATATATCTGTACACACTGCATCTATTATACTTTTATAATACATGCACTATATACAGATATATAGTATATACAGCAGTGTACTGATATGTGAGATACAACGTATATTCGATGTAGTGTGTACAGATATATATATTATATACAGCAGTGTACTGATATGTGAGGTACGAGGTATAATAGATGTGGTGTATACAGATATACAACCCCCAATACCTCACGTACCTCAAACAGTGACCATAATATATGACTGTCCACATATATCTGTACACACTGCATCTTTTATACCTCACATCTGACACATAGTATACACACAGAGTACTGATACGTCAGGTACAAGGTATAATAAATGCAGTGGGTAAACGTACATAGTATATACAGCAGTGTACTGACATGGGAGGTGTGATGTATAATAGATGCAGTGTGTACATATATATAGTATATACAGCAGTGTACTGATATGTGAGGTACGAGGTATAATAAATGCAGTGGGTAAACGTATATAGTATATACAGCAGTGTACTGACATGGGAGGTGTGATGTATAATAGATGCAGTGTGTACAGATATATAGTATATACCGCAGTGTACTGATATGTGAGTTACAACGTATATTAGATGTAGTGTGTACAGATATATAGTATACCTTGTACCTTACATATCAGTACACTGCTGTATATACTATATATCTGTACACACTGCATCTATTATACCTCATACCTCACATATCAGTACACTGCTGTATATACTATATATCTGTACACACTGCATCTATTATACATCACACCTCCCATGTCAGTACACTGCTGTATATACTATGTACGTTTACCCACTGCATTTATTATACCTTGTACCTGACGTATCAGTAGTCTGTGTGTATACTATGTGTCAGGTGTGAGGTATAAAAGATGCAGTGTGTACAGATATATGTGGACAGTCATATATTATGGTCACTGTTTGAGGTACGTGAGGTATTGGGGGTTGTAGTTAAGATTCTGGTCAGTTTTAGGGATAGGATTAGCATTAGTGTTAGTATATTAGGGCCAGTATTAGAGTTAAAGGTCAGTATTGGGGTTAGGGGCCAGTATTAGGTTAGGGGTCAGTATTGGGGTTAGGGGCCAGTATATGGGTTAGGGGCCAGTGTTGGGGTTAGGGGTCAGTATTGGGGTTAGGGGCCAGTATTGGGGTTAGGCATAGTATTATCATAATGCTTCATTCAGATGACCGAAAGTGTTAAGCAGTCCCCAAATTGTGGATCTGCAAAACACATTTTGCGGAACTCACAGCGCCAGCCCTATATAGAAATGCCTATTTTTGCGGACAAGAATAGGACACATGCTCTATATTTTTTGTGGGGCCACGGAACGGAACTACGGATGTGGACAGTGCATGGTGTGTGTGTCCGCATCTTTTGCGGCCCCATTGAAATGAATGGATCTGAACCCAGTCCGCAAAATTGTGGAACGGATGCAGACCCAGAAATATGGTCGTCTGAATGCACCCTTAGGGCCAGTATTGGGGTCAGAGGCAGCATTAGGGTACATTCACATGGTGATATTTCCATTCACTTCAATGGGGCCGCAAATCCGTAGTTCCGTTCCACGGCCCTGCAAAAAAGATAGAGTATGCCCTATTCTTGACTGCAATTGCAGACGAGAACAGGCATTTCTATCATAGGGCTGGGCATGTACGTTCCAAAAAATGTGGACTGCACATGGGCAGTATCCGTGTTTTGTGGATCTGCAATTGTGGACCGCAAAACAAATATGGTCATGTGAATGTAGCCTTAGGGTTAGTGGTCAGTAGTAGGGTTAGGGGTCAGTATGGTGTAGTATTAGAGTTAGAGAAAGTATTATGGGTCAGTACAGTATATTAGGGTTAGCAGTCAATATTAGGGTTAGGGACAGTATTAGAGGTCAGTATTAGGGTTAGGGGGTCCAGGGTTAGAGGTCAGTACTAGGGTAGGGGTCAGTACTAGTGTTAGGGATGGGACAGGGCCAGTATTAGGGAGGTGAGACAGGGCCAGTATTAGGGTTCAATACTAGGGGGTCAGGGGCCAGTATCAGGGTTAGGGGTCCAAGGTTAGAGGTCAGTACCAAAGTAGGGGTCAGAGGCCAGTGCTAGGGGACAGTATTAGGGTTGGGGTCAATGCAGGGTCAGTATTGAGGGTCAGAGGCCAGGGTTAGGGGTAAGGCAGGGCCAGTATTGGGGGCCAGTAGCCAGTATTGGGGGTCAGATATAGGGAGACAAGACCAGTATTAGGTTTAGGGCTGCATGTAGAATGGGAGGGCAGTTTATACTTACCTGTCCAGGCGCGGTCCCACGATGCAGACCCGGCCTCTTCTGGCGGGTCTGCTCCTGAGAAACATCGCAGGTGGCGCAATGACGTCATCGTGCCACCGACGTCACCTCAGTGCGCCGGCCACCGGTAATAGCGGAGCAGGGAACCAGAGGTTCCCTTGTTCCGCCGGCGCTGGCTGCTGCAGGCACATTGTATCTGCATCTAGTGGATGCAGATACAATTGAGTTTAGTAGCCGCAGCGGCCCTGACATACACTGGCCCGGGGGGCATCTGCCCTCCTGCCCCACGGCCCAGCCCGCCCCTGGCCTTGAGGACTGGAGTTGAGGAACACTGATGTACAGTAATACATGAGTAGCACTGTTAAAATGAAGTCTAGATCACAATTTTTTCCTACTGCTCACTGTTCCTCCACTGCGCTCAGAGCTGAGTTAAAATACATTGTCAGGGCTGCCATCAGATAAGGACTACTTATCTGCAGTACAATGCATGTATTAGGCTCCATTCACACGTCCGGAATATGGGTCCGCATCCGTTCCGCAATTCTGCGGAACTGGTGCAGACCCATTCATTTTCAATGGGGCCACTGCCGCATCCGCACTTCCATTCCATGGCCCCGCAAAAAAATAAAACATGTCCCATTCTTGTCCGTAGCCACAAACAAGAAAAGTCATTTCTATTATAGTGCCGGCCATGTGTGGTCCGCAAAATGCGGAACGCACATGGCCGGTGCTCGTGTTTTGCGGATCCGCAATTTGCGGACCGCAAAACACTTGCGGACGTCTGAATGGACCCCTACTGTGGTTAATAGTCCAACATCGGGGTGACAGATTTCCTTTAACTGGCTGCCAGACACTGTGAAAGAGTATGGAAACTGCAAAACTTCAGCAGCTTCTTAAAAACCTCCCAGTCTGTTTTACTTGTCCACTCCACTGCAGCCAATTTCATTGCACTCCATTTTCCTACTGAGAGAGAGCTCAGCAGTGCAGAGAAGTGATGAAGGACCTGTAGGGACCTTTGGGTGGGTCCACATCACGTTTTATGCTGCATACGTTAGAAAAAAAAAGGATGCAAAAATGAAGCACACCACGTTCTTGTATCCTGCACAATCCGGAAAAAAAACGTATAGTTTTTTTTTTTTTTTTTACAATGGAACTCTATGGTGAACAGATGCCACTGTATGATATCAGTCTGAGGCATCTGGCTTTAGTTCACGTTTAGAAAAGGCCTGGCCATTAAAGGGTTAACTCTATCTAGATGTCTACCCTGTCTAACTCGTAGTAAATCTGGGACTGTGTCTGAGGAAAGCAAATCTCCTCCATTTTATCCTACCCTTACTTGACAGGTCCAATTTAATATACAGGGCTTATTAGGAGTACAGGTTAGTGTTAAATAAGTGTATTAAAATATAATATAGCAGCCTTTTGGGCCCTCACTAGGCTCCTGACATCAAAACCACTTGGCCCCTGCAACTATATCACACAGCCGGCACCCACTGTATAAGATTTGGACTCAGCTCATGAGCCCACTTCATACAAACCCTATGCACCTGTGACATACAATACATTCGGAAAGTCTTCATTTTTTCTAATTTTGTTATGTTGCGGCCTTGTGCTAAAATTAAAAAAAATATATTCTCCTTATCAGTCTGCACTCAATAGCCCATAAAGAGAAAGTGAAAACAGAATTTTAGACATGTTTGTAAATTTATTGAAAAACTAAAATTTAGCATGGACATAAGTATTCAGACCCTTTGCTATGACACTTGAAATATGGGGGCTTCCTATTTCTCTTGATCATCTATGAGATGTATCTACACCTTGATCTGTGGTAAATTCAGTTGATTGGACATGATTTGGAAATACATACTCCTGTCCAGGGGCATAGCTATAGGGGGTGCAGAGGTAGCACCGGGCCCAGGAGCCTGAGTGGGCCCAAAGACCCTTGTGCTGCATAAGAAGACACCAGTATTATACAAAGTACATGCTGGTCAAGTAACACCTCTGGCTGGAGGAAAGGGGTTTTCAATTTTCCCTGCCCCTAGCCACAAAGCACTGAGGGAAAGGGAGCCCAAGCTGAACTCTGGCACCAGGGCTCATGAGCTTTTAGTTACGCCGTGCTCTTGTCTATACTTGTAAAGTCTCACAGATGATAATGCATAGAAGAGCAAAAACAAAGTTATGAGGAGGAAAGAACTGATTGTAGAGCTCAGAGATAGGTTTTTGTGTTGGCACAGATCTGGACAAGGGTGCACAATATTTCTGCTGCATTGAAATTTCCCAAGAGCACAGTGGCCTCCATGATTCTTAAATGCAAGAGGGTTGGAACGACCAGGACTCTTCCTAGAGCTGTTCATCCCACCAAACTAAGTAATCTGGGGGAGATGAACAGGAACCCAATGATCTCTCTGGCTGAGTTCCAAAGATCCTGTGTGCAGGTGGGAGAAATTTCCAGATCAACCATCACTGCAGCATTCTATCAATCTGGTTTTTAGAGCACAGTGGCCAATGTCCTTGAGTGGCCCAGCCAAAGCCCTGCCTTGAACACAATCGAACATCTATGGAGAGACCTGAAAATGGCTGTCAACCAATGGTCCCCATCCAACCTGACAGAACTTGAGAGGATCTGCTGAGAAAAATGGCAGAAACTCCCCAATCCAGGTGTGCAAACCTTGTGGCATCATACTCGAGATGACTGGAGGCTGTAATCACTGCTAAAGGGGCTTCAACTAAGTACTGAGTAAAAGTTTGAATATTTAGGTCAATGCAAGATGTCAGTTTTTCATTTTCAATAAATTAGCAAAGATTCCAAACATTCTATTTTCACATTGTCATTATGGGCTTTTGAGTGCAGAATGATGGGGGTCATTTATTGAGACCCGCGATTTTTACGGCAGTCTTAATCCCCATGCGCTGGCAGTGGATGTACCAAAGTTATGTACAGGCGCAGGCTTTGGAGCTTAGTTCCGCCGGCCATGCAACATGGTTTAAACTACGCCAACTCCCTTGCTAGCATAGTTTAAGACCCATTTTCCATGCCATAGACTGGCATAGAAAATGGTAAATGAGATGGGCTGGCTGTCGTGTCGTAAATATTTCTTAATAAATTACCTCCTTTACTATTTATTTTAATTTTAGCACAAGGTCACTACATATCAAAAGGTGAAAATAGTAAAAGGGTGTCACGCTCGGGTGTGGGGGGAAAAGCCACACCGAGCGTATGAGGGATGGGAACAGACAAAACCAGGGAACTGGTCACCTCCTGCAGGGGACCCTAAGACTAGGCCCTAGCTGGCTACCAGTATGAACTAACCCGGGTGGTAGGAAAGCTCATACACAGGAACCTAATCTGAATAAACCCTAGAACACCCTGCAGTCTAATGACACAAGAGAGTAACCTGTTCCTCCAAGCGTAAGGAGGAACAGGAGACTCAAACAGGAATAACCAAAGGAGGGGAAAACACTTAACTTTAAGTAGAACTCAGCAACAGGATCTCAGCCGAGATCCACACCACTCTCAACCAGGTATGTAGCAGATATAAACCGCAAGGGATACTGGGAGAGGAAGAGGTAAGTAGGAGACAGCTAATTGCCCAGCGGCAACAGCTGAGGGAAAGGGGTGTGGTGAACAGCACCCAAACCACAGGGAATAGCCTGTCAAACCTGTCACTTAGAAAGTCGCGCAGAACGTCTGATCCCAGACGCAAGACCACTCGTGACATTACCCCCCCTTTTACGGGTGACCTCCAGGCACCCAGGACCAACTTTATCAGGGTGACACCTGTGAAAGGCTTTTACCAAACGACTGGCATTCACGTCAGATGCCGGTACCCATGACCTCTCCTCAGGACCATAACCCTTCCAATGAACCAGATATTGAAGGGTCCCACGAAGAACTCGAGAATCAATGATCTTGACAATCTGAAATTCCAAATTACCATCCTACAAGACAGGCGCGGGTGGCAAGGGAGATGGCTCCAGAGGTTCAACATACCTCTTCAACAAACATCTGTGAAACACATTATGGATTTTCAGGGCCTGCGGAAGTTCAAGACGAAATGCTACAGGATTAATAATGGCCGTGATTTTATATGGGCCAATAAATCTTGGACCCAACTTCCATGAAGGAACTTTCAACTTAATGTTCCTAGTAGACAGCCACACAGAATCACCCACATTTAGGTCCGGACCATTCATGCGTCTCCTGTCAGCCACACGTTTGTACTTGTTACCCATATTTATCAAGTTACTTTGAATTTTTCGCCATATGGAAGACAATGATGACGAAAAACGTTCTTCCTCAGGAATACCAGAAGTATCAGAACCACAAAATGTGCCAAACTGCGGGTGAAAGCCATATGCACCAAAAAATGGTGACTTACCAGTGGAGTCCTGTCTGCGATTATTTATGGCAAACTCAGCCAGAGACAAAAACGAGGACCACTCCTCCTGGTTCTCAGAGACAAAGCATCTCAAATAAGTCTCCAGATTCTGATTGGTACGCTCAGTCTGTCCATTCGTCTGGGGATGAAAGGCAGAGGAGAAAGACAGTTGTACCCCGAGCCGAGTACAGAACGCCCTCCAGAATCTGGACACAAACTGAGTCCCACGATCAGAGACAACGTCAGTGGGAATGCCATGAAGTTTCACAATATTGTCAACAAACACTTGTGCAAGAGTTTTAGCATTGGGGAGTCCAGGTAATGCAATAAAGTGCGCCATTTTACTAAAACGATCTACAACCACCAGAATAACTGTCTTACCAGACGACTCAGGCAGATCAGTGATGAAGTCCATGGATAGGTGAGCCCATGGTCTGGACGGGATGGGTAATGGAAGTAGGGGTCCAGAGGGACGAGTATGTGTCACCTTAGAGCGTGCGCAGACACTACAGGCTGACACATATTCCTCAACACACTTACGCAGACCTGGCCACCAGAATCTACGAGAGATGAGGTCGACAGTGGATTTACTCCCAGGGTGTCCCGCAAGCACCGAAGAATGATGCTCCTCAAAAACCTTATAACGCAAATCAGAAGGAACAAACAACTTCCCGGGAGGGCAAGACTCCGGCGCATCTCCCTGGGCCTCAAGCACTTTAGCCTCAAGATCAGGGTAAAGAGCGGATATCACCACTCCTTCAGACAGTATAGGGCTAGGATCTTCAAAATCACCACCCCCGGGAAAACTACGTGACAAGGCATCCGCCTTCACATTCTTAACCCCAGGACGGTATGTGACAATGAAATTGAATCTGGTGAAGAACAAAGACCATGTGGCCTGCCTCGGATTAAGTCGTCTAGCCGACTCCAGGTAAGCCAGATTTTTGTGATCAGTGAATACCGTGATTGGATGATTCGCCCCTTCCAACCAATGACGCCATTCCTCAAAAGCCAACTTATGGCCAGTTACTCTCGGTTACCCACATCATAATTTCTCTCCGCCACAGAGAGTTTCTTCGAAAAAAAGCACATGGGCGCCATTTACCAGGTGACGGGCCCTGTGATAACACAGCTCCTACCCCCACATCGGATGCGTCAACCTCCACAATGAAAGGTTGTGACACATCTGGCTGCACCAATATAGGGGCAGAAGAAAAGCACTCCTTTACAGCAGAGAAGGCTTGCAATGCTGCATCAGACCACACAGAGACATCCGTCCCTTTCTTAGTCATGTCAGTTAAGGGTTTAACCATAGTCGAATAGTTCTTAATAAATTTTCGGTAATAGTTGGTGAACCCCAAAAATCGCATAAGAGCCTTCAGATTTTCAGGTCGGTCCCAGTTCAGAACAGCTCCGACTTTCTCTGGATCCATACGAAAACCTGAAGATGAAAGCAGGTATCCTAAGAATTGCACCTCATGTACAGCAAAAGCACATTTCTCTAATTTTGCATACAACTTGTTATCTCTTAAGATTTGCAACACCCGCCTCACGTGATCCTGATGTGTCACAATATCTGCAGAATAGATTAGTATGTCATCCAAATACACGACTACAAACCTCCCCACAAGATGATGAAAAATGTCATTAACAAAATGCTGGAAGACAGCAGGAGCATTGGTCAACCCAAAAGGCATGACCAGGTTCTCAAAGTGGCCCTCAGGAGTGTTAAAGGCCGTCTTCCATTCATCCCCTTCCTTGATCCTGACCAGATTATATGCCCCCCTTAAGTCCAACTTGGAGAACACCTTGGCATCCACAATCTGGTTAAACAAGTCAGGAATCAAAGGAAGGGGGTACGGATCACGGACAGTAATCCTATTGAGTTCACGGAAATCCAGACATGGCCTAAGGGATCCGTCCTTTTTTTTAACAAAAAAGAACCCTGCTGCCACAGGAGATTTGGAAGGCCTAATATGTCCTTTGGCCAAACTCTCAGCAATATATTCCTTCATGGCCGTTCTCTCAGGTCCAGAAAGGTTATGCAGCCTAGATTTAGGCAATCTTGTTCCAGGGATAAGATTGATAGGACAATCGTATTCCCGGTGAGGGGGTAAATCCTGACATCCACCTTCAGAAAATACATCAGAGAAATCCGATATAAAAGAAGGAAGAGTCTTAGTGGTTAAAGCAGAAAAAGATGTATTAAGGCAATTGTCAACACAAAAATCGCCCCAATCCACAATTTGTCTAGTATGCCAGTCAATGGACGGATTATGTTTGCTTAACCACGGTAAACCCAGAACCACAGGAGCAGGAAGACCTTCCAACACAAAACATGAAATAAGCTCCTGATGAAATTCACCCACTCTTAATTTGATATCATGCACCATCTGAGTCAAACACTTCTGAGAGAGAGGTGCAGAATCAATGGCAAACACAGAAATCCTCTTATCCAAAGAACTTGGTGACAATCCATGCATACGGACAAACTGAGCATCAATCAAGTTCACCCCTGCCCCGCTGTCAATAAACACCTCAATTTTCACAACCTTTGATTCTAGCGCCACCTCGGCAGTCAGGAGAAAACGGGTACTGCAGGATGAAGACAAATGCACATTTTCAGTCTCCCTACCCACTCCACCAAGAGTGAGATGAGAATTCAACGCCCCCTTTTCTTTTCTCTCTTTTAGAGATAGGAAGCATGGACATACATTGATAAAGTGTCCTTTCTGACCACAGAAAAAACACACACCCTTTTTATTACCAAGATGATTGCGGGTGGCTACAGGAGTGGCTCCCCCTAATTGCATAGGTTCATCCCCAGACATCAACCTAGGGGAATATTCACCCAAAGTATCATAGGAAGCTGGTACACTATGTGTAGTACGTCCTGAGAGCGGGGGCCCCTAGATCGCTCTCTCAGGCGCCTATCCATGCGTACAGCAAGAGACATAGCGGCTTCCAAAGACACAGGGGTTTCCTGAAAGGCCAAAGCGTCCTTCAGCCTTTCAGACAAACCTTGACAGAATTGGCTACGTAAAGCCGGATCGTTCCATTCAGTATTGGTCGCCCACCTCCGAAACTCAGAGCAATAAGTCTCAACCGGCCGCTCACCCTGACAAAGGTTACGTATCTGGGTCTCCGCCAGGGAGATACGATCCGGGTCATCATAGATAATCCCTAGGGTCTTGAAAAATTCATCTACCGACCGGAGAGACAGCGATCCGGCCGGTAGAGAAAAGGCCCATGACTGTGCATCCCCTTTAAGCAGCGAGATGACCACACCAACCTTCTGTTCCTCATTACCAGAAGAATGTGGACGCAGTCTGAAATACAATTTGCACGCCTCCCTAAATAGAACAAAATTATCACATTCCCCAGAAAATCTATCCGGGAGGGGGACCTTAGGCTCCAAACAGGCCTGACACTCAGCACCCCCAGAACCACCAGCCTGTGGTCTCTGAATCTGGTTGCGGATGTCAGCCACCTCCAAGCTGAGTCCCTGCAGCCTAGCCCCTAGCTGGATACCAGTATGAACTAACCCGGGTGGTAGGAAAGCTCATACACAGGAACCTAATCTGAATAAACCCTAGAACACCCTGCAGTCTAATGACACAAGAGAGTAACCTGTTCCTCCAAGCGTAAGGAGGAACAGGAGACTCAAACAGGAATAACCAAAGGAGGGGAAAACACTTAACTTTAAGTAGAACTCAGCAACAGGATCTCAGCCGAGATCCACACCACTCTCAACCAGGTATGTAGCAGATATAAACCGCAAGGGATACTGGGAGAGGAAGAGGTAAGTAGGAGACAGCTAATTGCCCAGCGGCAACAGCTGAGGGAAAGGGGTGTGGTGAACAGCACCCAAACCACAGGGAATAGCCTGTCAAACCTGTCACTTAGAAAGCCGCGCAGAACGTCTGATCCCAGACGCAAGACCACTCGTGACAAAGGGTCTGTAGACTTTGCGAATGCACCGTACATGCACGTTACAATGTACTAAGAATTTAAAAGGGTGTTCTGGGTTCAGAATACTGATGGCCTATCCTCAGAATGGACTATCCATATCATATTGGTGGGGTCTGACTCTTTGTGCATCTATAGATCAGTTGTGTGATAGGTGGTGGCACTTATGTGAGCACTGCAGGCTCTTCATTGTTTACCCACATGCTGTCTATTTTAGCAGCATCTTTAGGCCACAGTGAGGCCTCAGTGCTTACGTGAGCACTGGAGCACCTTCAAATAGCAGATCGGCAGGGTTACCAAGCGTTGGACCCCCACTGATCTAAAATTGAGGATAGGTCATCAATATTCTGTATATAGAAAATCCCGAAGCAAAACCAATGTGAACTCAATTTTTATGGTGAACTGACAGAGACAGAAACATAAAACAGTAGTCCTCTCCTGCCAGAATCAGTGGATTGAGCTAATTTTATTCTCTGTGAATGGGCACCTTAAGGGGAGACAAGATCTATACAAGAAATATGGTGAAAAGTTGTTCCACGTCCGAACAGAATCCTGATTAGGACACTAAATCTATAGCAGGTGGCAATCACATGTCTAAACTATCTAGCAATGGTGGCTTAGATGCTTGAGGATAGGGCTACACCTAGATTTTTTGCGGAACTTTTTAACCACTTCATAGAAATAGGCAAATTACTAATTAATTTCTGAGCTAACCTACATGTACAATATATTTAAGGAAAAATTATGCAAATTATGAAAAAAATGTATATTTTTCCCTTTCTATCAATTTCTTTTCTGTTATAAAAGATTTCAAGACAAAACATTTCTAAAACCATTACCATATGTTTGTACTTTTTAAATGGATGCTATTTGAGTAATTTATCTAATGGCTGGGTCCACCGCAAGATTTAAAAGGAATGGAGCAAATTTTGGATGTTGGCGGCCTATTTTTCTATTGCTGGTTCTATAGCACCGTACTGCCAGTAGAGATGTTATACAGTGCAACACATTAAAAACTCCTTCAAAGTGATTTTTTTTTTATCTTGACCCCCTAAGGTATTCATCTTGGGGAAATTTGGACATTTAAATTTTTTTACATATATTTTATAAATGAAAAAAAAGTGTGCGTTTGTATATTTTCTGCACAAAAGAAAAACTCTGCTAAACTAAATATACGGTAGCTAAAATGAATACCTATATTTTTTATGAAAAAATGTATGTAAATGTATATATTTTATACACACAAAGTCCGCAATTCTATTGCTGAAACTAATAAATATTTATTTTATTTTTTATGAAAGAAAAAAGGGGGAAAATGTGTATATTGTGTGGGTACGGTCTTTTTTTATTATGGATTTTTTATTTTATACATAATTTTTTTATTGCTAAATTGTATGACTATAGCTATAACTTTTATTTTTTATTTTCTTTATTTCAGTTTTAATTATTTCATTATTAACTTTTTTATTTTTTTTTAACTTTACTTTAAATTTTTTTTAATGAAAAAAATAAAAATTAACTGCTTCCTGCCATCCTACCCAGTTAAAACACCATAGTACACAACATTTTCTTGGAGGAAATACCTGCTGTTGAAGTTTTCAATCAAATACACAGTGGGAGTCCAGCTTTATTCTCTGCTCACCTGCATCACAAATAAAATCCGCTGCCAAAGGAAATATTTTTAAGGGATCTCAAATAAATTCTCCCTATGCACCTCATAATGAATATTTTCCTGAAGGTAGCTGAGCCAAGATCTCAGGACGTTAGCGATAGATACACAGGCTTGTGATGCCTCAGTCCCACATATTCTCTTCAGAGCACCATCTTATGATGCTTCAGCTTTTTAAGGCTTGCACTGTCTTTAGACACTTGGCCTGGATTCGTACGAACCGAACCTAAAACGAACCTTGCTATAACGGCTGAATAATTGCAGCTACAATAGTGGGAGTCTGATAGGGTATAGTTTCGTTTAGTTGCAGTTGCTATTACAATGAAAAAAGTTGAAAAAATCAAAGTGCAAAAATAGTCGTCGACAACCAGGTCGACAACATTTGATAGCATTGAAGATGTCTGCTGGAGCAGTCCATGTCATGCCAGAGCACCAAAAACACACAGTAGATGGTGGCACCAGCCCAAGAATAGGCTGCGTTGAAGTCGACGCGGTCTCAGTGACATCACAGGTCAGAAGACAGACAGGCGTACTCCAGCACTTGTGTAGCACCCAGGCCAGTATAGTTGAGAAGAGACAATTGACGGAGGAGGAGGAGGCGGCAGCACTTGTATAGCACCCAGTCCAGTATAGTTGAGAAGAGACAATTGACGGAGGAGGAGGCGGCAGCACTTGTATAGCACCCAGTCCAGTATAGTTGAGAAGAGACAATTGACGGAGGGGGAGGCGGCAGCACTTGCATAGCACCCAGTCCAGTATAGTTGAGAAGAGACAATTGACGGAGGAGTAGGCGGCAGCACTTGTATAGCACCCAGGCCAGTATAGTTGAGAAGAGACAATTGACGGAGGAGGAGGAGGCGGCAGCACTTGTACAGCACCCAGTCCAGTATAGTTGAGAAGAGACAATTGACGGTGGAGGAGGAGCAGCACTTGTATAGCACCCAGTCCAGTATAGTTGAGAAGAGACAATTGACGGAGGAGGAGGCGGCAGCACTTGTATGGCACCCAGTCCAGTATAGTTGAGAAGAGACAATTGACGGAGGAGGAGGCGGCAGCACTTGTATACCACCCAGTCCAGTATAGTTGAGAAGAGACAATTGACGAAGGAGGAGGCGGCAGCACTTGTATAGCACCCAGGCCAGTATAGTTGAGAAGAGACAATTGACGGAGGAGGAGGAGGCGGCAGCACTTGTATAGCACCCAGTCCAGTATAATTGAGAAGAGACAATTGACGGAGGAGGAGGCGGCAGCACTTGTATAGCACCCAGTCCACAAGCGTGCAGAGAGGGTGTTCAGTGTGGCCAAGGGCAGACATGTACTGCCCTTGGCCATAATTTGAGGACCAGACATCAGCACTCAGATGCACGGTCTTGGACACCGAAAGTCCCAATGAGTCGCCCACCTTTTTCTGCACATAACTGTGCAGTGATGGGACAGCTTTGCCAGAGATGTAGTGGCGGCTGGGGACTCACCATCTGGGGTGCGCACACGCCATGAAATCCCTGAAAGGCTGGGAGTCCACGAGGTTGAAGGGCAGGGACTGAAGCACCAGCAGCTTAACCAGGTGTCCGGTCAGTTTCTGGGCCATGGGATGGCTGCTGGAATAGACCTGACGTCTGCCCATGGACTCAGTCACGGATTGCTGCCTCATTAGCGGTGTAGATGGCAGTGACACTGTGCTGGTGCTGGAACCTGAGGCTGACGAGCCCTGAGTTGCACTGAGAGGATGCTGCATGATGGGATCTGCAGTGTATGGTGCATCCTGACAGGAGGTGGTATTGGGGTCACGGTTCTTCCAGGCCTGTTGGTGTTGCCTTTCCATGTTCTTTCGCATCGATGTTGTCCCGAGATTATCACCCCTGCCACGAATGACCCTCTCATTGCACAGCAGGCACAAAGCGATGTGCTTATCTTTCCCCAGGCGGAAGAACTGCCAGACGACAGAGGACCGTGGTTTGCTGACAGTCACGGGGGGTCTTGCTGGCTGTTGACTGCCACTGCTGCCTGAGGGTGCCCTCTCAGGACCAAGGCTTTGAGAGGGTGATCTCTGCCTGGTAGCTTGGCTTCTACCCCTCCCTCTTGTGCCTCGGTTCCTTGAAACAGTGGGATGTTGCTGCGTCAGTGGCACCTCTATTTCCTCCCCTGATGATGAGGATGATGCTGCTTGAGGGCGCCACGTCCGATCAGCGACATCGTCATCAAACTCAGCACCACTGCTACTTTCCTCCGGTGGCTGGGACAGAATATCAGGTGTGGCACTGGATGCCCCTCCCTGGCTCTGTTGACTGCTTACAGCCAACACCTCCTCTGGAGTCTCACTACGTTCCACCCGCTGACTTTGGTGGACTTCCTCCTCCTCCTCCTCATCACTAAAAAGTGGTAGAGACTCCAAGGGCAGATCAAGGTTTCCCAAGAGTTCCCTGGCAGAAGGTGCCCCAAAGGTGTGTGGCATTTTAATAACAGGTGACAGGGCAGAGGACTCTCGCTGACCGTCCCATGTAAGGGTGGTGTCGGATGATCCAGCGGATGCTTGACTCCTCGTTTGGGAGCTTTGGGCGGTGGAACTGGAGGATTGGGTAAGCCAATCTAGAACCTCTGGCTGTGTGGTTCTTACTTGACCAGTGGCCATAAGGGGTAGCTGCACCCTGCTGCCACGCCTGTTACCCCGGCTGCCACCGGGCCTGGTGCTGCCACTTCTCCTACCCTCACCGCCTGCTGTTGCACTCCTTGCCTGGGAAGTGCTGGAAGTAGGACGCTTGGACATATTTTTATTTGGGTGGGGGAAAATTAAACGATGTATTTTATTTATAGTTTTTTAAACTTTATTTATTTTTTTTATAACTTGTTTTTAATTTTTTTTTAACTTTTTTTATAACTTTTTTTAACTTTTTTTTTAAACTTTGTTTATAACTTTTTTTTTTTTTTAACTTTTTTTGTTGTGGCTAAACGGGGTTGACGGCACCCAGCTGAGCAGCAACTTGTAGCGTGTACGGTCACGGAACAGGAATGCTACCTGTCCTGACTCTTTTCTCTCAGTATTTCTTTTTTTTATCACCCTATCTCTCCCTAGATCTCACAATTTTTTTATTTATATGACTTTCTCTCCCTACCTCTACCTATCTCTTGCTTTCTCAGCCTCTTTCCCTATCTATCACCTTATCTTCTATATCTAGCTTTCTCTTCCTCTCTCCTGCTTCTCTCACTAACCCTTTCTATTCCTTCTCTATCTCTCCCTGTATCTATCTACTTGTTTGGCTATCTATCTATATCTTTTCTCTGTCTATCTAATCTGCAGCACCTCTCCCTTTGAAGTCTTGAGACGCACTGACAAGATGTCGGCGCGCTCAGGCACTTCAGGGGCTGTGGGGTGACGTCACAAATTTTTTTTTTCACAGAAAACCAGGATACAAGGGATTATAGGAGTAATAATCCCTTGTATCCTGGTCTATTCTGTGAAAAAATTACAGTTTTGCGTTACCGTTTTTTTTTTTTTACCAGATTCGTTACGAACTTTTCAAAAGTTCGGTTCGGTGACGAACCGAACTTTTTGCAAAGTTCGTAACGAATCTGGTTTGTTACGGTTCGGTTCGATCATCCCTACTATGTAGGTGTTACTTTAATCTACTCCAGATTTTAAAATCTCATTTGGTGTTGATTAACCTCTTCCCACCTCATGATGTAATATTTACTGGTCACGGTCAGCAGCTCTTTGCTGCAAACTGCTTTACTATATGGTGATGTTGATAGCACAAACAAGAGATGCGTCTGTACCATCACCAGTAGGTGTCGACTATAATTAAATTTTCACAAAAAAATGGTTTCAAGTAAAGAAAGAGCAATAAAATCAATTTCCACATTAAAAATCTAGTTATACTACAAAAATAGGAAGGATATGACCACATAGGGCTTAATAAGAATTGGGTGTGGAAAATCCACAGCATTTTTAAATAGCAGCAAAGTGGATGAGATTTTAAAACAAATGTCATCTACCGCTGTGGAAAATGTCTGCAACATAATTGCTGATTTTTATTCACTCATCAAAAAAAAAAAAAAAAAAGGAATAAAGGTTAATTAGTGAGTTACGTAAGGATACATCAGTGGAAGAATAAAAATGTACAGTATGGCTCTGGGAATGTGGTGATTCCTGAAATGCTGCATCCTGAAGGCTAAAGTAGACCATGTCTTTAAGAGATTAAAATAGATTAGATTTAAGGATTATTCTTGTTTAAATCAATTGCCTATATTAACATACTGTAATTCATATGCCACGTGAGTGAAGTAACAGATAATGGGGGAGGATGACACTTACAAATTTCATAACTGATATAACAGCCAGGTCCCTGATGATCTGAGTCATCTCTTACCAACACCTAAGTGTCTAAGAATCCAAACAGCTCTACATACAATCCCTTTGGTGCTAATGTTTCCAATGCACATATTTCTTTTGCTTCAACAGGAGATTTTGTTTTATTTATTTTTTCCTAGTCATGTACTGTTTATGTTATGGGTACAATACAATATTAGTTACTTCTTCTGTACTGCATCTAAGTAAATGGGACAAAGCTACAATACCATGCAATGCCTCTACTAAGTAGACGGTGTGCAAGTAGACGACTCCTTCAAACGTATCATCGGCAGGGTACCAAGAGTTGGACACCCATGGATCTAATACTGATTATCTGAAATGATATAAAAGTGTTCTTGCAGTCTTCTCTCAATATTCTTCAAGAGGATTTGTATTAAAACATAAATTATCTATAATTTAAAGTTTTTACTGCCTTCCATTCATTTTTATCCACTAACCACTTGGCTTACTTTGGACTGTGGCAGGTAACATATGCAGCAATACTGAGTAGGACAGGACTAGTGTCCCACCTAGTGGCTATATATATATATACAGTACAGACCAAAAGTTTGGACACACCTTCTCATTCAAAGAGTTTTCTGTATTTTCATGACTATGGAAATTGTAGATTCACACTGAAGGCATCAAAACTATGAATTAACACATGTGGAATTATATACTTAACAAAAAAGTGTGAAAGAACTGAAAATATGTCTTATATTCTAGGTTCTTCAAAGTAGCCACCTTTTGCTTTGATTACTGCTTTGCACACTTTTGGCATTCTCTTGATGAGCTTCAAGAGGTAATCACCTAAAATGGTTTTCACTTCATAGGTGTGCCCTGTCAGGTTTAATAAGTGGGATTTCTTGCCTCATAAATGGGGTTGGGACCATGTGTTCTGACACCTTCAATCCGTCTGTGTGAACTAGTTGTCAGACAGTTAACTCTTTCCTATCAATTCATTGAGCTGGACGCAGGGGGGTCCTTTTCAACTTTTATTAATAGGATCAGTGTAAAACTACAAGAAAATAACAGTATTCAGTATAAAGTATACAGCATATTTCAGTACATCACATTATGTAGATACATGGATTATACAGCATGGTGAATGTAAGAGACAGCTGCAAGACAGAAGAGATAGCATTGAAGACATGAGCACTAGAAAGCTATTAGAGAATTATAGTAACTTACCGACTGTGCTATGATGAGGAAAACAACAGAAGAACTGACTGTCTAATGGAGGCACACTGTGAGTCAGCCTTGCATGTGAAAAGATGGCTGCTGAAGAGGAAGGGGGCCAGGCTAAACAAGGCCTGATGGGAAACTATGGAAGCTTGAGAGGGACAATGTTAGCATAGAAACATTTAGGCAGAATAAATGAAGCTGCAATACAAGAACATGTCAATAGGTGGAGCTGTTGGATAACTAATCAGAAATATTGCTGAGAAGGCATAACACTCCCCGTCTGGTTTTCAGGGGATACCACATAAACATTTCAACTGGAAAGTAATAGAACAAGTTCAGAAACTGGTCTAAGAAACAGTTTTCCATTTTGCTTGGGGATCTTGATCTCCGCCTTCCTGATTCTTCCATCTTGACTTGGGAAGACTTTAGTAACCAGTCCTAAAGGCCACTCATTCCGCTTGGACTGGTTGTCTTTTACTAGAACAATGTTTCCAGGCTCTATGTTGGGCCTATTTGTCTGCCATTTGTTTCTTGCCTGTAACGCGGAAAGGTACTGTTTTCTCCACTTGGTCCAGAAAAGGTCTGCTAACATTTGAACTCTCTTCCACTGTAATTTGTACAAGTCCTTAGCAGTAAACTCCTTTGGAATAGTCATGGTTGCATTAAATTTTTGGGTGAGGAGAGCTGCAGAAGTAAGCAGTTATGGGTCTTCAGAATCGTTGGATATGGGGACCAGTGGTCTAGCGTTTATAATGGCTACTACCTCAGCCATGAAGGTAGTGAGTGTCTCGTGAGTGAGCTTCAAAGGCCCTAATTGCAGAAAGATGGAGTTGAGTATTCTCCATGCAATGCCGATCATGCGCTCCCAAACACCTCCCATGTGAGATGAGTGAGGTGGGTTGAAAGTCCACGTGCAGCCTAGTTTGGAAAGGTATCTGTAGGCTGACGTCCAGGTGGAGAATTTGTGGAAGCGGCTAGAACCAAGGTGCCTTTTAGTGACTGTTGTATTAAGTGTGGAAACTTGAGGTCGAATTTCCACATCTGATTCAGGCTCAAAAAGTTCATGCATGTGTTTTTGAAGAACGGTGGGTGCTGGTTGATACAGGAATGCAGGCCCCACAAGCCAGGTAGTGTCTTTAAGGCGTCATGCTGGTACAGCTCTGGTAGCATGATCAGCAGGATTGTGGTTAGTTGGTACATAACCCCACTGAGAAGGCTGTGAGGATCTCCTAATTCTAAGTACTCGGTTGTTCACGTAGACATAGAATCTCCTAGTCTCGTTATGAATGTATCCTAACACCACTTTGCTATCGGTGAAGAATTCTGCCTCTTCAAGCCATAGGTCAAGTTCTGACATGATGAGTTCTGCCAGCTCAATGGCAAGAACAGCAGCACAGAGCTCTAGTCTTGGTATGGTAGGTTCGGGACATGGTGCTAGCTTGGCTTTTCCCATGATGAACCCTATGTGGACGTGACCTGAGGTGTCTACAGTTTTCAAATAAGCAACTGCAACTATGGCTTTGACTGAAGCAGCACAAAATACGCAAAGCCTCCTGGAGACTTCTTCAGAGGATACATACGTGTATGGCCTATGTATGTGGAGATCAGACAATGAATTTAAAGAATTTCTCCAGGTCGCCCACGAAACCTCTTTCTCCGAAGAAAGAGGGGTGTCCCAATCAGCTGAATCCACAGTTAATTCATGTAGCAAGGTCTTACCTTGGATGATCACAGGTGCAGCGAATCCAAGGGGTTCATACAGGCTGTTGATTGTGGACAGGACGCCTCGTCGAGTGAAGGGTTTTTGCTCTAGGTTGACCTGAAATGTGAAGCTATCGGACTTGAGGTCCCAGTTCAGTCCTAGACTACGTTGTACAGGAAGAGAGTCTGTAGATAAGTCCAGGTCCTTCAAGTCGTTGGCATAGTCTTTTGTAGGAAAGGCCTCCTTCACGGTTTTGCTATTAGAAGCTAGTGGTGAATCTGAATACAGCCTATTAACACTTTGCATGCAATTAATACAGTAAATGCATATACCACACAAAAGTAAATTTTAACCCCTTTTGCAGTGGGACACTGCAAAACTATATGCAGATGTTGTCATAGAATCCCAGTGCTGCAACACACCAATGCTAACCACCGAACCATCAATCATCTGTTCCTGTCACCAGACGACTCTGCTACAGCACCTAGGTATTCCAAACTCCAGTATACTACTTTAACTCTGATACATAATTCAGGAATTCAAGACTCCAGTATGCTGCAAAATTACACAGCTTCAATGGTCTAGAGTCATTGTTCAACTAATGCTGCATTGGATCTCCAGCTCAGGTGCATCAGATGTAGAGCTCCACTACACTGACTCTCCTGCTCTGCCTCATCAGTGTTGCCTACTGTATATGTGTGGCTCAAGATCTGCTCTTTTGGATAAATGGCTTAGTGGATCCAAGTCACCTCAACAGGAACCCTAAGGCTTGCTGTTGCTTTACCAGTCAATGCATAGTACACTTCAAACTGTGTCCTCACCAGTTTATCATATGAGAGTGGCATAAATATATATATATATATATATATATATATATATATATATATATACTGTATATATATATAATTTATTTTTATTTTTTCCTCATTGGCCTGGGCAACACTATTCACTATTATGGGGACTCTATTATATATTCCCTGACATCCTTACTTTCAGCCGTCTGCAAAGTATCTGAAGAACCTAGTCATGTTAATTCTATGGCTGAGGGCTTTTCTTAAAGTGGACCATGCAGTTTTCCAAGCTATAATTCATAATCCAACAATTCTGGATCATTTTTTCTCATAACTCTATATAGTGCTATTCCTCTGCTATTTTAGTGTAGTGTATCCATAAACAGTCTGCCAGGGGCTACATTGATTGGACAGTGTCAGACTATGCAGACACCCCCCCCAACTAGTAACAACAATTTATATATTTATTGATAGGCTTCTAGTAGGCATAATAGAGGAGGAGAACAGTGAAGAGTCAGAATTGAGAATTGTTATTTCATATGGAATAAAATTTATTACTGAAATAGACATGTCGAGGTGGTGACAGGTCCTTTTTAAGGCAAGGGTTCATCTCTATAGGACAGTGTGCCATTCAGTTCTGCACTTTTGCATTTGAAATAATGAAGTCCTGTTGGCAGTTTTCTACACTCGATTATCTACCCATGTAAATTCCGAGTTAGCCTGAAGACATCTTCTTATATCCTTTGACAAACTGTTCTCTCTTGCTATTAGAATGGATTTGTGATTCAGTGAGATATCTAAAGGTACTGCAGGCTCAAATTCCTCCCAAGTCACCCAGAGATAGGCCTGTGGAAACCATACAACTTGGTCATACCACCTTGTCTTTATCTGAAAGTGCTTACCATGTTTCAGAAGACCTCTCTCTATACTGTGGAAAGGAAGGATATTCCCATATGGACTGTTCCAGACTAAAAGCAAGGCAGAAAAACTCTAGGCCCTAGGTGAGAATGGAGGGTCTTGCCAAGACCACCTATGGGCCTTCATTTAAGGTTACTTTCACACCAGCGTTAATATTTTCCGGTATTGAATTCCATCATAGGGTCTCAATATCGGAAAAAACGCTTCCATTTTGTCCCCATTCATTGTCAATGGGGACAAAACGTAACTGAACAGAACAGAATGCTCCAAAATCCATTCCGTTCCCTTCTCATACCAGGGAGCTTTCCGTCCTGGGATGCGGAGCAAGACCGTCATGACCCACAATGCAAGTAAATGGGGACGGATCCGTTTTCTCTGACACAATCTAACACAAGAGAAAATGGATCCGCCCCCCGTTGACTTTCAATGGAAATAATGACGGATCCGTCTTGGCTATGTTAAAGATAATAGAACCGGATCCGTTCTATCATATTATCAGTAACAGAAGTGTTTTTGCTGAGCCCTGCCGGATCCACCAAAAACGCTAGTGTGAAAGTAGCCTAACTTATGTTGGTGAATAACCTTCTCGAGTCACTGGCCCAACGACATCCCCATGCCGCTATGTCCCCTTTCCCCCTTTGGTACAGTACAGACCAAAAGTTTGGACACACCTCATTCAAAGAGTTTTCTGTATTTTCATGACTATGAAAATTGTAGATTCACACTGAAGGCATCAAAACTATGAATTAACACACGTGGAATTATATACTTAACAAAAAAATGTGTAACAACTAAAAATATGTCTTATATTCTAGGTTCTTCAAAGTAGCCACCTTTTGCTTTGATTACTGCTTTGCACACTCTTGACATTCTCTTGATGAGCTTCAAGAGGTAGTCACCTGAAATGGTATTCCAACAGTCTTGAAGGAGTTCCCAGAGATGCTTAGCACTTGTTGGCCCTTTTGCCTTCACTCTGCGGTCCAGCTCACCCCAAACCATCTCGATTGGGTTCAGGTCTGGTGACTGTGGAGGCCAGGTCATCTGGCGTAGCACCCCATCACTCTCCTTCTTGGTCAAATAGCCCTTACACAGCCTGGAGGTGTGTTTGGGGTCATTGTCCTGTTGATAAATACATGATGGTCCAACTAAACGCACACCGGATGGAATAGCATGCCGCTGCAAGATGCTGTGGTAGCCATGCTGGTTCAGTATGCCTTCAATTTTGAATAAATCCCCAAAGCACCCCCACACCATCACACCTCCTCCTCCATGCTTCACGGTGGGAACCAGGCATGTAGAGTCCATCCGTTCACATTTTCTGCGTCGCACTTAGACATGGTGGTTGGAACCAAAGATCTCAAATTTGGACTCATCAGACCAAAGCAGATTTCCACTGGTCTAATGTCCATTCCTTGTGTTCTTTAGCCCAAACAAGTCTCTTCTGCTTGTTGCCTGTCCTTAGCAGTGGTTTCCTAGCAGCTATTTTACCATGAAGGCCTGCTGCACACAGTCTCCTCTTAACATTTGTTGTAGAGATGTGTCTGCTGCTAGAACTCTGTGTGGCATTGACCTGGTCTCTAATCTGAGCTGCTGTTAACCTGCGATTTCTGAGGCTGGTGACTCGGATGAACTTATCCTCCGCAGCAGAGGTGACTCTTTGTCTTCCTTTCCTGGGGCGGTCCTCATGTGAGCCAGTTTCTTTGTAGCGCTTGATGGTTTTTGCTACTGCACTTGGGGACACTTTCAAAGTTTTCCCAATTTTTCGGACTGACTGACCTTCATTTCTTAAAGTAATGATGGCCACTCGTTTTTCTTTACTTAGCTGCTTTTTTCTTGCCATAATATAAATTCTAACAGTCTATTCAGTAGGACTATCAGCTGTGTATGCACCTGACTTCTGCCCAACACAACTCATGGTCCCAACCCCATTTATAAGGCAGGAAATCCCACTTATGAAACCTGACAGGGCACACCTGTGAAGTGAAAACCATTTCAGGTGACTACCTCTTGAAGCTCATCAAGAGAATGCCAAGAGTGTGCAAAGCAGTAATCAAAGCAAAAGGTGGCTACTTTGAAGAACCTAGAATATAAGACATATTTTCAGTTGTTTCACACTTTTTTGTTAAGTATATAATTCCACATGTGTTAATTCATAGTTTTGATGCCTTCAGTGTGAATCTACAATTTTCATAGTCATGAAAATACAGAAAACTCTTTGAATTAGAAGGTGTGTCCAAACTTTTGGTCTGTACTGTATAAATAAATCTAACAGATTCTATATGAAGTTTAAGATGGCCATATATTTGTCATTAATATTTAACAAACATGAACAAGATATGACAGCTGAGGATATTGCAGGCACAAAATAACTAATGCTGCCAAGAGTGTCTGCCTGTAAGACAAATCCATGGGTGTACTGCTTACTCCCCATTACAATAACAATTCTGGAGTTGAACTACTGCCAACAACTCAACTTCCTGAAGCCATGACTTTTTTTTAATTTTTCCATTCATATAGCCGTATGAGGACTTGTTTTTTGCAGAACAAATTGCACTTTCTAACAGTACCATTTAATATTGCTTAGACTATAGTGGGAAGCTGGAAAAATTCCAAATGGGTGGAATTGAAAAAAATGCAATTCCGCCACAGTTTTATGGGTTTTTATTTTATGAGTTTTGTTTTCATTGCCATATTCTGACCCCCATAACTTTTTTTTATAGTTATGTCTATGGAGATGTGTGAGGGCTCATTATTTGTGGGACGATCTATATTTTTTGTTAATACCATTTTGGGGTGTGTATGACTTTTTATTCAAATTTTTTTCTTGGGGGGGGGGGATTGATGAAAAAATGGCAAATCTCCCATTTTTTTTCCCTTATGCAATTCACTGTATGGTACACTATATAATAACCGCAGCACCAGACACATTTCATAGGGGTAGGGCACACTAATTAATAACAGCAGCACCAGGTACATTTCAAGGGAGCATGGTACACTATATAATAACTGCAGCAATAGGCCCATTTTATGGGGTTATGGCACACTGTATGATAACTGCAGCACCACCAGCCACAGTTCATGCCACCCCCCCTTCCCAATGAAGTGTGAATACTGTCTGCTCATTTTAGTAAGTCTAATACCATCCCCATCATCCACAGCCTTCTGGGCCCCCGTGAACTTTTTTTGAAACTTTTACGGCTGACTTCAGACTTGGGAACACTGTCCTCTGCCACTCCTCAACTTGTCTGGGACACATATAAGGTGTGGTCAGCCAGATCAGGTCACAGTGAGTGCTGCAGACAAGGGAGGTAGACAGTCTGCAGACTGTCCTGCGCAGCTCATTATAGTTGCTCTGCTGGGTGCTAGGCTAGCCAATCTGCAACAGGCTCTGCTATTACTGCTAAGGTTAATTGGCCAGTGCTCAGCAGGGAGCAGAAAGACAGAATGCTGGTGTGGACTTGCGCTGCTATGGAAACAGAGCCTGGCTGAGGAATTAAAGGGTTTATGCAAGCATAAAAAGGGGGTTGGACAAACCCCCCACTTGGCCAGACCTGTAACCTATTTGGTGTCTGCAGCCCTACTTCTGTCGGGAACAGGAAGTGCTGCTGCCTCACTTCCTGTGTCAAGCAGCATCACTCTCACATCACATCCTAGCACCAAAGAGGGCAAAGCGAAGGCCCGAGGAGAATGGGGAAGAGATCCATTTGTAAAGGGAAGTTTACTTACCTGCTTCCTGGGTCTGGCTCCCTGCTCCTTCTCCAAATGGTCACATTACAAAAGGGGATCTGGTCACTGCAGTGCCCAGTGAGTGTCTGGAAGCAATGTCAAACCAGATGTTTTCAGCAAATGATCCCAGAAGAGCATCACAGGCTGGGAGGAAAAATGGCAGGAAGCCAGTGCCAGGAAGCAGGTAAGTAAGCTTCCCTTTACAAGTGAGTGTGTGTGGGTAAGTGTAATTAGTGGGTTGGGCCTGGTCGCCTTCCCCCATAGCAGCTGTGTGGTCTACCTCCATTGGAAGTATGCCACTGGGTGGAGAAGATGAGAAAGGGGAGGTAGGTGTCACCACCAGTGTGCAGGTGGTGTTTTTCTATAGGGGAGCGGGCTGCAGGGTGGAGGATGAGGCCTGTTCTGTGTCTGCAGCTGCCCTACTTCATGCGTCAAGCAGCGTTGTCCCTGAATCACATGCTAGCGCCAGAGCGGATGAAACCATGGCCTGAGGAGTATGGAGAGAAGATCCATTTGCACATCAGGGCCCACAATGCTGCTTAAGAGATAGAGAAGGTCGAGAGAGGGTTCATAGCTGGTGGAGAACTGGTGCAGGCCTCACCACGATGATGGGAGGTAGGCTCATGAGACAGACGGCGACATCACTGTTTGGTCCTGCAACTTGAGACAGAAGGAGGGTGTGCAGTACCCTATAATAGAGTACTTGCAAATTGTTTTTGTTACACAATATTATTTAATGTTATTTAATTTTTTGATGCCTTGTAATGTGCCAGCATATCTCTATATGGATTAGTTGGGGGTTAATATTCCTGACTCTGCCCCTGTAGGAAGTTAGGTGTTGTGCTAGTGGAGGAAGTTGTAGGAAGCTACATGTGTGTAGTCCTCACAGAACTAAGCCTTCACCCCAGAGAATCACTATCTCTGAGAAATGCACAGAGAGAAAGCCATCACCACTTTACAGTACTTCAGGGAGAGAGAAATGAACCAAGAAGGTCCAGAATCTGCAAGGCTGAGCACTGGAGTCAGTCAGTAGGGTATTTTCTGTTTAAAGCTGATGGAGAGAGGGACATTGTTAAAACACTCTTCACTTAGACACAGTCTGGCCAGTTGTATCTTAATCTTGTACCTGTCAACTGGGAATTACAGCCGACAATTTCAAGAATAATATTGCCAGCCCTAGATACTGCAGAGAGAGTGATTTGAAGAAATAGAGAGAAGGAGTACTACAATCCCCATTCTGGTCTATGTCCACACATTGCTATCTGGGAAGAATTGTGCAGAAAATTGTTTGGAACGGTGTTTTGATACCTTTGGATGTACTACAAATCCCATGCTGCACCCTAGTAAAGAGACTTTGGTGCACCCTGTTATCACTGCCCTGGCCCTAGGAAGCATTGGTGTGAGGATTACCATTGTGAATAATTATTGTAGCCAGAGCCACTACCACTCCCACCCTCTTCTTCGCTTCTCTGGGGCTTACAGCAGGTGCAGGTCAGCAGTGTTAGCAAGGAGAGAGCTTCAGGAGAATGAAGTTCCAGGGTCCCTGAAAGCAGAAGCTACATGAACTTTTTTCTTTGCCGGGGTGAAGAGGAGGGTCAGGCTGAGGATAGTAGGAGACCTTGGCAGGGATACACCAGAGAGAGAGCAGCACCAAGGCCAGAAAGACTGCACAAATAACAGGTACAAGCTCGAGACCAGTCATGGCACCTGACCTATCTATCTATAACAAAAAAAAAAGATTAAACTGGCACGTCCATAATGTATATAAATAAAAGCACAGGTGCACGCTATCTTGGCTGCAACATAATGTGTAGAACTACAAGTAGCAGCACACTGCTTAATGCTCAAAGACACAAGTGAACGGTGAATATATGAAAAAGTAAACCGCATCACTGCTATACTTTCTGTATGAAAAGCAGAAGCTCTTTATGCATATTATTTATCACAAATATGTCGGGCCCATCTACCAGTGACGAGGTGGCTTCTAACAGACGGGACCTACTCTAACAAATTATTATGTTTTATACCACCAATTATAAGCTGCATAGCTGACTTCCAAAATCATGTTCAGATATATTCAATGACTTACCTAAATAATGTTTAAGCCCGTAACAAAAGCTCTTCCCAGTTACTATATAGGTTTAGATTTATACATGAAAGTGTATCCTGGTTTCAGCAACTAATACATATTCATTGTACGCTCATTGACAAAACAAATAACGCACCCAGATAGAAATATTGGATTTCTGAAAAACTTGGCATGCAGTTATATCTTATGAAGATATGTTAATGATTCCAAGTGTGGTCTGATTAGACACTGAGTCTTGCCACAAGGGGGAGTAAAAGTGCTTCCCCCACTGCTCTATAAAAAAAACTTTCAGAGGCCACTTTTAGGTAGTGTACCTCTTGGCATGCTAGACCAGGGAGGTGGATTGGGAACTTGAAGTGGCCCTGAAAAGAAAACTTAAAAGAGACCCCATGTTGTGGGAGTGTCTAAATTGACAGGAGGCAGGGCAACATAAGTAGGAGGGGTCAATAATACCATAGCGCAAAATACCCTATACCACAGTGCAGCACAATATATTGCTCCAAAAGCTTTCCCTTTGTGTTTCCCTCTGTGGTGCCATTTTCTGTTCTCCTCCTCCTCCAGTTGTCTCTGATTAAGATATGGAGTAGGAGGCTTAGGAAGTGAGATGTGGACCATAGGTGAATTCAGAACGACATGTGCGGTCACTGGCTGGGTACATGAGTACCTTATTCTCACACCATTAATTACCGCTAAGAGCTCATTATGTACCCGGCCAGCAGCAGACAGGGGGACTTGAGCGGCCCCCTGGGCATCGGCCCACCGGGAGATTTCCCTGTAAGGTCTATGGCCAATCTGCCCCTGTGCTAGACATGCCTCTATGATGCACTCAAAGACATTTTGCCCAGTTGACAGACTTTGAGAGGGGGCACATCATTGAACCGAGAGAAGCAGGATGCTTATTTTGACGAATCGCTCGTCAGGAACGGCCATGTGCACAGTCAACCTGCCACTCCATTCATTTCAGGGGGCTCCATGGGGTATGAGGTTCCCATTGTTGCAATCAGTGGGGGTACTAGAGGTAGGACCTCCACCGATCTAATAGTTATCCTCTGTCCACAGAATAGGGGAAAACTTATAACAACTGGAATACCCCTTAAAGCGTGCTATGGAGCTAGGAAAACATGAAACACCATGGGGTCATTTGGCAAACTGGTGTAAAGTAGAACTGGCTTAGTTGCCCATAGCAACCAATCAGATTCCACCTTTCATTTTCCAAAGGCGCTCAAAGGAGTTTTGATAAAACTCCACATCTATATCTTTGATTGTTGTTTCAAGAGTGACCACTTGAGGGCATTAGAAGGTCATGTTTTAATAGAAGATAGTAATCATCAAACTCAAGATATAAAACATCAACAAGGCTTTATTCATATTTATGTTTCTGGGTTTTTTTTGTTAAAAAGGGAGGATAAAATTAGTCGGCTGCACTACTTTGGTTAAATGCCAGGCTCTCTGATTTTAACCCAGTGGACTACATTATAGTGAATGAGGCTCATTGGGCACTATTTAACTCCATTATGCAATGGATTGGTATTTGGCACTTCTGTTATTTTCATTTTTCTATTTCTATAATGAAGCAGAACAATGGAAATATTTAATACAGATGTGACTGAATAAACTCTAAATCACAGACTAAACTGCTACACAACCAATTATGCGCTAAAATAAAAAGGCTGTGGTGTGATAGCAAGGTTGACAGAGCAGAATTAGGAAAGTTGGCTTTTGCCCACATGCCATATTGGGCTCGGAAGTTTACTGATTACATTAGCTTTCAGAGAACCCTATTACTGTAAAGAATTTTTAATAACCCCAGAGGAATGAAAAGTGGGGAAATAACATCAGATTGAAAAAATATGGGTGCCTTGGTTAGACACTCCAGATTGGGGTTCAAACATTTTGCTTGAATGAGGGTTAAAAATGGTATCCCACTGCTGTTGACCCTGTTATGTTGGCATTATCACCCCATGTTGAATCACTGGAAAGTTATGTAACTGTTATTGTGAAAATGGCAGAAATGTGATAATTCCCTCATGTAAATATGGCACATGAAAGTAATGGATGTACGGTATCACTGTGGGTTAAACACCCTGAGTATTCATGCTATGTGCAAGATTTATATTGTCAATGTTGATGCCATGGGTGAACTGTAATGGGCACTACAACCATGTGAGCCATGCTAGTGCATCTCAATAAATTAGAATATCATTGAAAAGTCATATATTATAAAACTCATATATTATATAGATTCATTACACACAGAGTGATCTATTTCAAGCATTTCTTTCTTTTAATGTTGCTGATTATTGTTTACTGCTAATGAAAACCAAAAAGTTAGTATCTCAGAAAATTAGAATATTACAATTGTTGAGCAGAGGCTATCGGGTGATCGGAAGCAAGTACAGCTTATGTCCGATCCCCGAATCCCCCCTACTAATAACATGCATGTACACTCTTTAGTACAGAGGGAAAGAGGATAAAGAAGATAAAGAAAATAAAGAAAATAAAGAAAAGGGAAGGATTTGTTACTTTTCCTTGTTGTTAAAACTGAACTAACATAACAGGATGTTAAGAGTATAAAGGTGATATGTTCTGAAATAATACACCAATCTAGTGATCAGTAATGGTTCCTCTATGGAATCATACCATATTAGTTAAGTACACATGAATGCTGAAGTTTGCCATTTTTTCCAGTTATGCTGGAATTTATTTAATCTTCCATTGCTTTTCGCGTTCATTTCCTCATATTTATAGTTTAAGTTTATTTTTTTTATTATCACAGTTATTTCTGGAATCTCATTTGATTTCCATTTACTCGCAATGGATTGGGTAGAGGCGGTGAGAATATGGTGTAATATAGTTCTATGTTCAGGGGAAATATCACATATTCCTATTCGCAAAAGACAGAATTCTGGGGAGAATGGTGGCTTTATTCCTAGTGGTAGCAGAATATTTTTGTATAACTTTTCCCAAAACTGAACAATTAAGGTACATTCCCAGAAAATATGTACTAGATTACCTAGATTACCCACATTTCCTCCAGCATAGGTTTGAGGAGTCATTATAGATTTTGGCTAATCTGTAAGGTGTAAAGTACCAACGGAAAGCTAATTTACGGTAAGCCTCGTGATGATCAGAACAGGAGGAACTTTTATATATGGACAAGAAAGTTCTTTGCCATTTGATCAAGGGGATTACTATGTTTAGATCTCTTTCCCATTTACTGATGTGGGACGAGTGTGTTGTTGTATATGAGTCCGTTAAGTGCGAATAGAACATTTTTAGACCTTTAGTGGGGATATTGAATTTTTTTTTTCCAATAAGATAAAAGTATTGGGGTGTACCATACATACATTTTGATGGAAATCAATAGTTATACTTTTAATTGATGCTAATTCAGGATATAACTGACTTGTGATAACATTGTAATGTGTACTCTGCCACCTTTGTTGTATTTGGAAAATATTTATTTAAAAAAAATAAAATAAAACCCATTAAAAAGTATTGAACAAGAAAATTAGAATATTATATAAGACCATTTAAAAAAATGATTTTTAATGCTAAAATGTTGGCCTACTGAAAAGTATGTACAGTAAATGCACTGAATACTTGGTTGGGGCTCCTTTTGCATGAATTACTGCATCAGTGCGATGTGAGGTGTTATGGAAGCCCAGGTTGCTTTGATAGCGGCCTTCAGCGCTTCTGCGTTGTTGGGTCTGGTGTCTGTCATCTTTCTCTTGAGAAAATCTATGGGGTTTAGGTCCGGTGAGGTTGCAGGCCAATCAAGCACAGTGATACTGTGGTTATTTAACCAGGTATTTATACTTTTGGCAGTGTGGGCAGATGCCAAGTCCTGATGGAAAATGAAATCAGCATCTCAATAAAACTTGTCAGCAGAGCGAAAAATTAAGTGCTCTAAAATTTCCTGGTAGATGGCTGCTCTAACTTTGGACTTGATATAACACAGTGGACCAACACTGGCAGACAAAGGCGTGGCTAAAGGCTCATGGGCCCTGGTGGCCCCCTTCCCTCAGTGCTTTGTGGCAGGGAAGCACATGGCCTTCCTGCTGCCTGAGGCCAAAAATTGAAAAGGCACCCCCCCATGCCAAATTCTCGACATAACCCTTTCCCTCCAGCCAGAGGTGTAACTTGACCAGCATGCACCTTCTATAATACCAGTGTCTTCTTATAAGACACAAAAGTCTTTGGGCTACCTCATGCTCCTGGGCCTGGTAGCGACTGCTACCTCTGCAACCCCTCTAGCTACGCCCCTGCTGGCAGATGACATGGCTCCCCACACCATCACTGACAGTATCACCATCACTGACAATATCACCATCACAGTTGTAGCTCACATCCTGGATCCGTCTGTATGTGGTGGCTCTTGAAACACTCACTCCAGCAGCAGTCTACTCCTTGTGAATCTCCTTCCAATTCTTGGATGGCCTCTTCTTGACAATCTTTTCAAGGCTGTGGTTATCCTTGTTGCTTGTACACCTTTCCTGAGACACATTTTGCTTCCACTCAACATTTTCCTTCCACTCAACTCTCCATTAATTTGCTTAGATACAGCACTTATTGAGGGTGTCAATGACTGTCTCCTGGACAACTATGAAGTCATCAATCTTTCCCTTGATTGTTGTCATGAACCAGTAGGTGTGAACCCACTGTGCCACGTGACCAACCTTCTCTTAGGGTGTTGTCTAAGTGAACCCCTCATTCTTCGCAGTACCTCTGATGGTTGGGATAGACTTTCCCTAGGAAAACACCAGGTCGCTACCTCTTAAGGAGGATTTGCACACGAGGCAGCTGGTTCAGGTAAACCAGGAGGTACCAGAGCAAGGTACCAGAGGTACAGACATAGTCAGCAGGTGAAGTCATAACCAAGAGCAACAGTGCAGGACCGAAGGATGAGGCAGAGGCAAAGTCATACAAGCAATAGGTCAGGGCAGACAGCACAGGTACAGATAAAGAAATCCACGTCGGCAACAGGAGAGCTGAGGCAAGCAATATGTATTACACCCCTCACATTTTTGTTAATATTTCATATTTCATTATATTTTTTCATGGGACAACACTGAAGATATGACATTTTGATACAATGTAAAGTAGTCAAATTTGCAAATTTGGTGTGCCCTCAAAATAAGCTAAACACGCAGCCAGGGGCGTAGCTAAAGGCTCATGAGCCCTGGTGAAAGAGTTCAGCTTGGGCCCCCCCCCTTTACTCAGCACTGGTGCACCTAGCTTTTCTGCTGCCCGAGGCAAATATTGAAACCCCCCCATGCCAAATTCTCAATCTAACCCCTTACCTCCAGTGCTACTGTTAAAGGGGTTGTCCTCCTTTTACTACTGATGACCTATCCTCAGGATAGGTCATCAATATCAGATCGGCCCGGGGTCCTCCGGCACCCCCGCCGATCAGCTGTTTGAAGAGAGGGCAGCGCTCATATGAGAGTTGCTTTCTCTGCTCTGTTCACCTGCCCACTGTAGCATTTGCAGTGATGAGCAGTAAACAGAGCAGAGAAGGCAGCGATCGTACAAAAAAAAAAAAAAAAAAGGACAGCCCCTTTAAGGACATACTTGGAAAACATTGCATACATCGCTACAGAACATACAGGGTAATACAGCGCCACATATGTACCTCTTACATCCAGTGACTTCTCTTCTCTGATGTAGATGTTCTGTTTCCTTATCTTCTCCTTCTCATCTTTCAGACCAGACCGCCATGATGATTTCTTTCAGCCACGTCTCATCTCTGCAACAAACAGACATCTTACTTTCCTACTTTTCCATCATCCTTCTCCATACCCCATCCTGACCCCCCCAATACTGTGTCCACTGTGCTCCCCAATACTATCCTACAGAAACAGTCCCCCTGAAAATACTGGTACCACACAGATAGTGTGCCAGTACAAAAACAACCCTTTATATTGTGCGCTAGTACAAAAAATACCCCTTCCTTTCAGATCAGACCCCCATATAAAACCCTAAATGAGACTCCCCCATCTCAGACCAAACCCCTTTTAGACACCTATGTCAGACCCCATATAAGTCCCCAGTTTTAGACCTGAGATCAAACTCCCTTTAGACCTCCATGTAAGACTCTGACCCAATATCAGACCTTATATAAGACCCCCATTAGACCTCCAGACCCCCAATCAGATCCCCATTAGACCTCCAGACCCCCCAGTCAGACCTCTCCAGACCCCCCAGTCAGACCTCTCCAGAACCCCCAGTTAGACCTCTCCAGAACCCCCAGTTAGACCTCTCCAGAACCCCCAGTTAGACCTCTCCAGACCCCCATTAAGACCTCCAGACCCCCCAGTGAGACCTCCAGACCCCCAATTAGACTTCCAAACCCCCATTAGACCTCCATACCCACCCCATTAAACCTCCAGATCCCCCCATTAGACCCCCAGACCCCACCAGTGAGACCTCCAAACCCCCCCATTAGACCTCCAGACCCCCCCCCCATTACACCTCCAGATCCCACAAGTGAGTCCTTTAGAACCTTCCCCCCAGTAGACCTCCAGACCCCACCAGTGAGACCCTCCCCACTGCAGTATATGAGACATTTGCTGGTAGTCCGGACATATCTGTAGTGTAATCCTGGCCTCATATAAAGCGAAATTTAGCAGAGCTGGATTGTGCTCCAAAATTACAGAATCCAGGAATGATTGAGGAACACACACAAAGATATTTCTACAGAAGGACGCACCGAGGTGACTCATGTCCATCACATTCAATATCTGATATATCCTTACATCTTCACAAATGGTGGATCTGTTACCAGGACGTTACCAGTATCTCATCTTCAATCAATCTCATATCTATCTACAGTACAGACCAAAAGTTTGGACATACCTTCTCATTCAAAGAGTTTTCTGTATTTTCATGACTATGAAAATTGTAGATTCACACTGAAGGCATCAAAACTATGAATTAACACATGTGGAATTATATACTTAACAAAAAAGTGTGAAACAACTGTAAATATGTCTTATATTCTAGGTTCTTCAAAGTATCCACCTTTTGCTTTGATTACTGCTTTGCACACTCTTGGCATTCTCTTGATGAGCTTCAAGAGGTAGTCACCTGAAATGGTTTTCACTTCACAGGTGTGCCCTGTCAGGTTTAATAAGTGGGATTTCTTGCCTTATAAATGGGGTTTGGACCATGAGTTGTGTTGGGCAGAAGTCAGGTGGATACACAGCTGATAGTCCTACTGAATAGACTGTTAGAATTTGTATTATGGCAAGAAAAAAGCAGCTAAGTAAAGAAAAATGAGTGGCCATCATTACTTTAAGAAATTAAGGTCAGTCAGTCTGAAAAATTGGGAAAACTTTGAAAGTGTCCCCAAGTGCAGTCGCAAAAACCATCAAGCGCTACAAAGAAATTGGCTCACATGAGGACCGCCACAGGAAAGGAAGACCAAGAGTCACCTCTGCTGCAGAGGATAAGTTCATCCAAGTCACCAGCCTCAGAAATCCCAGGTTAACAGCAGCTCAGATTAGAGACCAGGTCAATGCCACACAGAGTTCTAGCAGCAGACACATCTCTACAACAACTGATAAGAGGAAACTGTGTGCAGCAGGCCTTCATGGTAAAATAGCTGCTAGGAAACCACTGCTAAGGACAGGCAACAAGCAGAAGAGACTTGTTTGGGCTAAAGAACACAAGGAATGGACATTAGACTAGTGGAAATCTGTGCTTTAGTCTGATGAGTCCAATTTTGACATCTTTGGTTCCAACCACCGTGTCTAAGTGCGACGCAGAAAAGGTGAACGGATGGACTCTACATGCCTGGTTCCCACCGTGAAGCATGGATGAGGAGGTGTGATGGTGTGGGGGTGCTTTGCTGGTGACACTGTTGGGGATTTATTCAAAATTGAAGGCATACTGAACCAGCATGGCTACCACAGCATCTTGCAGCGGCATGCTATTCCATCCGGTTTGTGTTTAGTTGGACCATCATTTATTTATCAACAGGACAATGACCCCAAACACACCTCCAGGCTGTGTAAGGGCTATTTGACCAAGAAGGAGAGTGATGGGGTGCTACGCCAGATGACCTGGCCTCCACAGTCACCAGACCTGAACCCAATCGAGATGGTTTGGGGTGAGCTGGACCGCAGAGTGAAGGCAAAAGGGCCAACAAGTGCTAAGCATCTCTGGGAACTCCTTCAAGACTGTTGGAATACCATTTCAGGTGACTACCTCTTGAAGCTCATCAAGAGAATGCCAAGAGTGTGAAAGCAGTAATCAAAGCAAAAGGTGGCTACTTTGAAGAACCTAGAATATAAGACATATTTTCAGTTGTTTCACACTTTTTTGTTATGTATATAATTCCACATGTGTTAATTTATAGTTTTGATGCCTTCAGTGTGAAACTACAATTTTCATAGTCATGAAAATACAGAAAACTCTTTAAATGAGAAGGTGTGTCCAAACTTTTGGTCTGTACTGTATATGATTGCTGCCACACCATGGGTATTGCTGCAGTAATCTACCTGTGTGTGTTAAACTGAAATTGAGCGTTATGCCTCATTTGTCTATTTATGTATTTTCATTTTCCACATGGTCGCAATTTAAATTTTTTTTTTTTTTTGGGGGGGTGCTTTCAATTTAATTAAGAAGCATATAGACGTGATTACTGCAGCAATACCCATGGTGTGGCAGCATTCGACCTGTGTGTGTTAAGTTGAAATTGAGCATCACACCTAAATCGCCCATTTATGTATTTTAAGTTTCCACAGTCGCAATGTAATTTTCTTTTTGGGGGGGTGCTTTCAATTTAATTAAGCAGCATATATATGTGATTATTGTAGCAATACCCACCCGTGTGGCAGCAATCTGTGTGTTAAGTTGAAATTGAGCATCAAACCTCAAGCATCCATTCTCCATTTACATATTTTCAGTTTACACACGGTCGCAATTTAATTTTTTTGGGGAGATGCTTTCAATTTAATTAAACAGCATATATACATGATTACTGCAGCAATACTCCTGGTGTGGCAGAAATCTACCTGTGTGTGTTAAGTTGAAATTGAGCATCATGTCTCAATCTACCATTTACATATTTTCAGTTTCCACATGGTCTCAATTAATTTTTTTGGGGGGTGCTTTCAATGTAATTAAGCAGCATATATACGTGATTAGTGCAGCAATACCCACCCATGTGGCTGCAATCTACTTGTGTGTGTTAAGTTGAAATTGAGCGTAAATGCATTCTGCATTTACGTATTTTCAGTTTCCAAGGGGAATTTACTGGGTTTTTTTTTTGGGGGGGGGTTGCTTTCAATATAATTTAGCAGCATATATACATGATTACTGTAGCAATATCCAGTGACGTTGCTAGGGTCTCAAAAGATTCGGGGCCCAAGTTCCAATGAATATGGCCTACTTCTCTATGTAGACCCTCGCCCCACCCCTGCTATACAGGAGAACATACTTCACATCCAGTGCCTCCAGGTGACGTCTCCTCTGATGTAGATCTTCTCTGTCATCATCTTCTCCATTTGGTCCTGACAACTTCTCTCAGCCGCCTCGTCTGCAGAATGTGACACAGACATCTTAGCTTCCTCACATTTCTATCCTCATCCCCCAACCTGGAGTCCCCATAGCCTCATCCTGCTGCTCGCTGTGCCCCCTAAAACCTCCAAATACTATCCTGGAGAAATAATAGTGCCCCACATAGTAATAGTCCTACCAGTAGTAATTCCCTCATTAGTAACACTGCACCCTACAGTGACCCCAGCACTGATAATGCTCCCCAAGATTGTCCCCATTAGTAGAAGAGTCCTCCAGTATTAATAATGCCCTCACAGAGGTCCCAGTAGTAATAAGGCCCCCTATTGTTCCCCCAGTGGTAATAAACCTCTGTACAGACCCCTCAGTAGTAATAATGCCTCCCACAGTGCTCTTAGTGGAAATAAGGAGGATCTATAAGTCTCTCATATAAAGCCCCCAGTAGTAATAAGAACGCCTAATGTCCCCTGGATTTATAATACCCCTACAGTGCCCCCAGTATTTATATCGCTCCCCCTACTGTTATAATGCTCACCCTGAAGTGCCTGCTGTAGTTATATTCCTCCCTTTAGTGTCCTCAGAATACAGAGTCCTGTGTAAATAACATCACACCATCTCTCCAGCCCCCTCCAATATACAGTCCCTTGTAAATAACATCCCTCTCTATCTACAGCCCCCTCCAAATACAGTCCCATGTAAATAACATCATTCCCACCCATAGCCATCATCAACATACAGTCCTATGTAAATAATATCACTCCCTCTGACAGCCGCCTTCAACATACAGTCCCATGTAAATAACATCACTTCCTTCCCACAGCCACCTCCAACATGCAGTCCCATGTAAATAACATCACCTCACCCCACAGTCCCATGTAAATAACATAAACCTGCCCTCAGCCACCTCCAACATGCAGTCCCATGTAAATAACATCACTCTACGCCACAGTCCCATGTAAATAACAGAACCCTGCCCAAGTCACCTCCAACACAGTCCCATGATAACATCCCTCCCTTCTGCCCTAACATAAAGTCACAGTTAAATAACCACAACTCCCAGCATCCCTCTGCTTCCCCCTTCACTTACCTCTTCTGGTGTAGCAGAGCTCACTGCAGCTTCTTCCCCACAATTCTCCTCTTCAGTTTAGAAGACAGGGGTTGAAAAGGACCTGCAATGATGTCACAGTCATGTGACCAGTGCAGGATTGCACGGCACTGATCACATGACCTGTGATGTCATCACAGGTCCTACATATCTTGCAGTGTGTTAGATTCAATTGTACTGCCATCCTAAGGATGGCAATACAATTGTATCTGTCTAACAGGCAGGATATTTGGGGCCTGGGAGAAAACATCAGGGGCCCACGTCATGCCTCATTAGTCCACGTATGTATTTTCAGTTTCTCCACGGTTGCAATTTAATTTTTTTTTGGCATTGTTAAATCTAATTAACCCAGCATATTTATGTGATTATTACAAGACAAAAGGTATAGCAGCAACCTACCTGTGTGTATCCAAGAGAAATTGAGAATCAAGCCTCAGTCGTCCATTTACGTATTTTCATTTTCATTTTAAATGTTTTTTGGGACTTGTTTAATTTAAGTAAACCAGCATATAGGCGATCAACACCAATACATAGGCCAGCACGCAAAAGTATCTGTGAGGGATAACGAATTTAGGCCTAAATCAGTTTCCCTTTATTTCTGTATTCACAAACATGTTTCCAATCAATTTTTTAATTTTTTTTTATTGGGGACTGATTATATTCAAACTATCAGCATATATATGTGTTTACTACACCAATACACAGGGTAGTACACAACATTATCTGAGAGGCCCAAAAATGTCCAGACTATAGTAGGGTTCCAAATGAAAGACCCAGAGCCAGAATCAGGGTAGTAGCAGCACCATCTATCCGGCCAGAAGTAGTGGTAGTAGTAGGCTACAGTTGTCCCTGCTGGCTTCAGAAAGGTGCAACACAATAGTTGAGGAGAAAGAGGATGAGATAGTGTATTGGATGGCTCACTCCTCCTCTCAGTCGCAGCAGGATGATGTGGAGGTGTTTCAGAGTCCGACACTGTGCCATGGAGCCAGGTGTCACAGCTTTTCTAGAGGGGCGCCTTTCTTTTTCCTAACAAGTGGCAAGAAAACCCCACCACACCCTATGGCATATAGTCAAGAAAGTCTCCCTATTGAAAATTTATGTGAGAGCCATCACCGTTTGGGTTGTCCTGAGGAGAGGATTGGGGAGGAGGCTGAATTGATTAATAAAGTATAACCTTTAATGAATTGATTTCTTTCAGGTAACGCATTTTGGAGCGTGACGAAACCAAGAAACGTTATACAAGTGAAGTTGAGTATGCACAATTTAAATGGTTTAATTGGTGGGAAGGCGGGCAGTATGTAAATAGATACAAATGAATATTAAATAAATAATTAGATGATTAAATAATACATAAATAAATACAATGTGTTAGAAATTAATAATTGGTTGCCAGCCAATTAATGTAATAAAAAACGCAGATAATTCAAACAATATTAAAAAGGTTTAAAAAATAATAACTGATTGTTAGTCTACTATTCTATTAGATAGTCACTGAAGTGTCTATAAAAGGTCACTAGATGTCAGTAGAGTCCTGTATGAAAGAAAGTGGATCTAGATCAATAGATTATTATAAAACAGTTTCTGCTATCTCATTAAGGCCATAAGGATTAATGGAGCCAAGTTTGTACATCCAGAATATTTCCCCTGCGTTTGAGCACTTCAGGTACAGCGATTGTAAGTGTATACAGGTACTGTACTTGATCAATAGGAGTAATTGTAATGCAAAATAAATTATTTTTTTATAGTCCAAAGTGCAGTGTTTTGAAAGACCTCTTTTTATATTATACCTGTGTTGGTTGATACGGTTATGAAGTTGTTGTGTAGTACAGCCAATATACTGCATTCCACATGAGCACTTTTCGAGATTAATAACCTAGTCTGTCTTGCAGTTAAAGAGGTTGTCTCAATGCCACCCAGCAAGTGGTATTTATCATGTAGAGAAAGTTAATACAAACCACTAATGTATTGTGATTATCCATATTGCTTCTTTTGCTGGCTGGATTCATTTTTCCTTCACATTATACACTGCTCGCTTCCATGGTTACGACCACCCTGCAATCCAGCAGCAGTGGGCGTGCCTGCACAATATAGGAAAAATTGGTGGCCTTTCTGGTGGCTGGGACCATAGACTTGTGCTTTTTCCTATAGTGTGCAAACACAGCCACTGCTGCTGGGTTGCAGAATTTTCGTAACCATGGAAACGAGCAGTGTATAATGTGATGGAAAAATGAATCCAGCCAGCAAAGCAATATGGACAATCACAATACATTAGTAAATATCTTTTATTAACTTTCTCTACATGATAAATGCTATTTGCTCAAGGGAGTTCAGGGTCATTTTGAAGCTTCCCTGACGGAGACTGAGAAACTCTTTTTGCTGAGGTCTCCACCAGCGCACTTAGTCTCCACCATGTACCAAATACTACTCAAGGAATCAGATAGTGGAATACCGGCGTTTGTGGCTGGTTGGGAACAGGATTTAGGCAGGTCATTGCAGAGTGCTGATCTACAAAAGGCATTCCTGTTTACACATAAACTATCTATGGCATGTTCTGCTCAAGAGAAAAGTTATAAAATACTCTCAAGATGGTACAGATACCCGGTTAGACTTCATAGAATCTTTCCTACTGTACCGGACCTATGCTGGAGATGCCATATGGATAGGGGAACTATGCTACACATTTGGTGGAGCTGTCCGTTGATCAAAACCTTTTGGGATAAGGTGTTTGAGGTCTTTCATTTGATATCCAGGAGAAGAGTGGCAGGCTCTCCAGAGGTAGCGCTCCTCTCCATCTTGCCTGGCATAATTTCAACTGAGAAGAAAAGTCTATTAAGATTCTGTATGTTTGCTGCTAGATCGGTCATACCGAGACACTGGCGCACAACACATACTCCTACTGTCTCTGAATGGTATCAGGAAATGCTATATATTGCTCGCATGGAGGAAATTGCTGCGGAAGCGCAGACAGAACTCAGAAATACATAAAAATGTGGTCGTCTTGGACAAACTTCCTGGAGACCCCGGGCTTCAGATCCATTATTGCATCATAAAGTAACACCCCCCCCCCCCATTTATTTATTTATCAATTTATTTATTTAGCAAAAATTTTTATTTTTTTTTTTCTCCCCCTCTTATATTCCTTGTTCTTTCCTTCTTTCTTCCTACTTTCCTTTGATAGGGGAGTCGGCGCTAAGGGTGAGATTGAGACGCAAATGCACAATGTCTTGTATATACTATATGATGCGGACACTTTACCTTTTGTTAAATGTTTATTTACTACATTTTGTACTGTATTGAACAAGAATGTTGACATCTGCTATGATACAGCATGCAGATGTAAAAAAGATGAGAAAATATTCAATAAAAATTGTTTAAACATAAATGCTATTTGCTGAAGTGAGACAACCCCTTTAATATGGAATCTAATGGGGAAGGTAGTGCCATAGGTGGTGGAGGAGAAGCTATTTACATTTTGGGCAATAATTTGGAAACACAGGCATCTGGCAGTGCAGCAGCAGAGGCTGCCCAGCTTATATGCTCTATTTGAGGATTCTTTGTCAACTAACAGTGTGTGTTGTTTGAGGTGACTGGGGGCAAGGGTGCTCTTGATGATGGGGACCCTTTTGAACCTAATAGAATTTTATGGGAGCAATTTGCTGAGGTGGGGGTCCTTTAGTAGGATATGCCAATGCTTTGCAAGAATAGAACATACCTTTCGGTGGGAATTACCATATTTTTTGCCCTATAAGATGCACCAAAGTAGGGGAGAAATGCCACTGCGTCTTATGGGGCGAATACTAATGAGCGCCTCTAGCGTCATTCACATTGGGAGTTTGAATGAGGGGGGGTCTTATTCACATTGGGGTTTTGATCTGAGGTCTGATTGGGGGTCTTATGAACACTGGAGGTCTGAGCTGAGGGATGATTAGGGGTCTTAACTTTGGGTGGATGATCTGAGGTCTAATTAACATTAGAGGTCTGATTGTGGCTCCAAGGTGAGGTCTGATTAACTTTGGGGGTCTGATTAGGGCTCTGAGCTGAGGTCTGATTAACATAGGGGGTCTGATTGGGGGTATGAGCTAGGTATGATGAAACGTTTGATGATTTTTTTTCTCCACCAGCAATTAGCTTGTCTACAAGCTGAACCCGCACTTGGCCACGTTGCTGGTGGTGCAGTTGCTGTAGTAAAATTGTAGTAGAGCCAGGTACTCTGACATGGCAGAGAATGTTTCCCATTCCTTGTGATTATCGCTGTGCATCAGGCTGCACTCCACGGTGTACACCTAGAGCAGCTGTTACGTGTAGGAACAGTACATACTTTTCACGGCCCACTGGGTCAATGTTTTTTGTGGCATTAAAGAGGCAGCACCCCAGCAAAATGGCCAGGTCCTTTTGACCCCTTCCCACCATATCATGGGACTGGCTCCCACAGCAGGCACTTACCTCCTCCACCTCCTCCTCCATGGATACGGTCCCGTCCTCAACAGAAGCAGGGCACAGCGTCACTCACCCTACCCATCCTTACTATCACATATGTCAAGTCAAACATTGCCACGCCGTGTTGGAGCTGATCAGCCTGGGAGAGAGTAGTCCACACCAGCGAGCAGTTTCTCAAGTACATCATGCAGCAAACATCCCGCTGGTTGTCAACTCGCCAACTGGGCAAGGTGGTCAGTGACAATGGGCACAACATCCTAGCTGCCCTGAACCTAGGGGAAATAAAAAATGCTCCCTGCATGGCCTTTAAAAAAATGAATGGACTTGCACAAGGTGCTGGCAATGTCCAGGAGACTGTTCTTCTTCTCAGCCATTCTCATTCTCCTGGACTTGCACCATCAGAATGGTCTGTAGCTACACTCCTTAGTCTGTGCCATTCCAGCACTCTGGAATTCAACATTGCACATGCTCGAGTGTCTGTACAAGCAGTGAAAAGCCGTGAACGATTTGGTCATGCACCGACCTATCTCAGCAGAAAGCATGTGTTGTCTACAGGTCGGGCACTGGCAGCTCATGCCTTTCATGCTGCAGTTGTCTCTCACCCTCCTCACATGTATTTTTGATGAGACGCTGATGCTCATGCAACAGGTTGCCTGTAGCTTTTGAGGACCCACAATGAGAAACTCCCATGTGTTTAAAATTATCTGCCCCTGATCAGGGACAATTTTTGGAAGCTTTGGAATATGAAAAACGCATGAGACATGTGCTAGCACGCCAGCGCTGTGTCTAAACACACTGTATGTTAATGCCGTCAAATGTGCATTTACCCATAGCTATGTGTGTCAGTGTCACTCATGCATTACGTGCTAGAACTTGGGGAGGGGGAAGGAAAATTTTTTTATAAAAAATAAACGAAAAGAGAAAACACATTTTCCTAAAAATTCTCTTAGGAGGCTGTAGGGGATTATATACCATCTTTCAGGGCATTTGGAGCAACTTTGATTCGGCCTGAACCGATTTGGATCCGAACTGAACAAAAATTTGGCGAACCAGACCTGAAATGAATACTGACTGGTTCGCTCATTATTAGTGTATGTCCACTGGTTGGTGAACAAAACATCTCTTTAAACTAAACATACATGCTCGTTGGTTGATTGTGTAGTATTGTTTTAATGGTGACAGTTACCCAGGAATTTATTCATCGGAAATGCGGAAGGAAAATCCCCTGGCCAGATACTCGTGTAGATTTTGGTCATGCTCTTCCAACCAATGTCAGACATTTCTATTTATTTTACGCATTTATATAGCGCTTCTATATTCCGCAGCGTTTTACAGACTTTAGCATCACGCTGTCCCTAATGGGGCTCACAATCTATCAGTATGTCTTTGGGAGTGTAGGAGAAAACCGGAGTACCCGGAGGAAACCCACGCAAGCATGGGGAGAACATACAAACTCCATGCAGATGTTGTTGGAATCGAAGCCAGGACCCCAGCGCTGCAAGGCACCAGTGCCACCCATTTCTAGCCATCTGACAAAGCTAGAAATGTATGGTTGTATGTGATCTACAAGGTTGGATTCATACCCAAATCAGTTGAGAGTGCCTTTCATTTGGATGAGTGGGCCCAGAGAATGCCATGAAAACATTCACCAGACCATAACACTGTCACCACCAGCTTGTGTTCTTCCAACAATGGTTAGAGGATGTTTCTCACCTGACACTCCAAAGTCCATCCATTCAATAAAGCAGAAAATATGACTCATTGGAGAAGGCAACCCTTTGCCAAACAGTAAAGGTCCAACTGTGATACTGACGTGAAAATTAAAGCCTTTTTTGCTGATGCAACTTTGTTAGCAGAGGTGCAGGGACCATCTGACCAAATGTCTGCTTCAGAGCCCCATACGCAGTAAGGTAGACAAATTGCCAATCTCATTTACATCCAATCTGTTATTAATTATCATTATAAATAGTTGAGGAATTTGTAGTCCAGTTGGTTTTATTCAATCTATAACACAGTATCTCCTGGTACTTCCATCTGGGTTTTCTACTCACCTTTTGTGGCCATTTTCCATCATTACAGCGTGAACTGGAATCATCACTATGTCATTAGACGAGATTATAGCAATGTGAGTAAAATGTTATTCCTAGCACAGCAGTTAATAGTTTTTGATTATGTCATTTTTTTTCGCCTGATTCAGTATTTGATTTTTCTTTTTTTGTTATATATTTCTTATGTTTTTATCTACAGTATTAGGAATACACTCCTAATGTATAACTATGTGTTATAAATTGCATTATTTTATGTGCAAGGAAAGCTGGGGAGGTTTTCCCCTGCTCTGAACAGGATGCCATTAAGCTTTGTTATGTATGGCTGATTTTGAAAGATGCAACAAGACATCACAATTTTAATGTAAGTAGGGCAAAGTTTTCTCCACCCCTCCCTTGGGTTGAGCTCCAACTTAGGTTTTAAATCTTGATACTTTTTGTTTTGTGCTATCTTGAACTTGATGAAGGGGCCTGTCTGGCCCTGAAACACGTTGCTTTTGAGAAAAAAACAAATCTTCTGTGTCCAAGATTGGAGCCCCCTGCCAAACACTTTCACATATATAAGTTGCAACACTGAATCAGGTGTCAGCATTAGGGGTCGTGCCTAGGACATCCCCCAAATGTATAGCATGTTCCATCCTGATGTTGATAAATAAATGATCCCAGAAGGACCTTGTCAGAACACACAGTAAGCAGAGAGAACACCACAGCCACTGCACTGTGTGCACAATTATTTTAACCATATCATAATTTTTTATGCAAATTGTCCAACTTCAAGCTGAATACATGTGAATGCTTATTGCATTGAAGCATATCAGGTCATGTGTATTTGTGTAATGAGAAAGAAGTGGCCTAAGAAGATCAAGATCCTATATCAAGGTGTGCATAATTATTACGCAGCTTGTTTTCCTCGGGCAAAATGGGTGAAAAAAGAGATTTAACTGACTCTGAAAGATTGTTAAAAGTCTTTCAGAGTCTTGAAATTGCTAAGATATTGAGGCGTGATCATGGAACCATCAAACGTTTGTTGCAAACAGTCTACGGTGTAGCAAGAAATGTGTTGGAAAAAAAAAGACGCAAATGAACTGCCAAAGATTTGAAAATAATCAAATATGAAGCGAAATTCAAAATCATCTCCCAAAACTACTACCACTTTCTTCAAGCAGTGGTATAGGAAAAAGTCTGCAACTTTCAAGAAAACCATGATTTTTATGCAGGACAATGCTCCATCGCACGCATCAAGGTACTCTACTGCATGACTAGCCAGTAAAGACCCTAAATATGAGAGCATAATGACATGGTCCCCTTCCTCACCTGAGCTAAACCCTATTGAGAACTTGTGGGCTTTTCCTAAATGGCAGATTCACAGTGAAGGAATACAGTCCACCTCTCTAAACAGTGTCTGGGAAGTTGTGGTTGCTACTGCACAAAAAGTTGATTGTCAACAGATTAAGAAACTTATAGACTCTATGGATGGAAGGCTTATGACTGTTACTGAAAAGAAGGGTGGCTATAGTGGTCACTAATTTTTTGCAAATCAGACTATTTTTGCAAATCAGACATGTGTCACTTTATGTGGTAATAACTCTGGAATGGTTTTAGATATCTAACTGATTCTGAGATTGTTTTCTCTTGACACATTATACATTGTTAGCTGTAAATTTGGGTCAATATTTTTCATTTGTTAAAAAAATCAAAGTTTGCTGAAAATTTTGAAAAATTCTCAATTTTCTAAATTTGAATTTCTCCACTTTTAAGACAGATAGTAATACCACAACATTCCCCATATGTCTACTTTATGTTAACATAATTTTGTAAATGTCATTTTATTTTTTTAGGATGTTAGAAGGCTTAGAATTTTCGAAGCAGTTTTTAACTTTTCAAGAAAATTTCCCAAACCAATTTTTTCAGCACCAAGCCAGTTGTGATTTTGAGAGGTTTACTAATAGAAACCAGCCATAAATGACCCCATTTTAGAAAACACACCCCGCAAATTATTCAAAACTGACGTTATAAACTTTATTAGCCCTTTGTTAACCCACAAGAATTAATGGAAAATGGAATTGACATTTCAAAATTTCATTTTTTTTGCAGATTTTTTATGTTAATATTTTTTTTCTTGCAACACAGCAAGGGTTAACAGCAAAATAAATCTCAATATGTATTACTCTTATTCTGCAGTTTACAGAAACACCCCTTATGTGGTCATAAACTGCTGTATGGGCACATGGCAGTGGTCAGAAGGGAAGAGAGCCATATGGTTTTTGGAGGGCAGATTTTGCAGTTTTTGGGCATCATGTTGTATTTTAAGAGACCCTGAGGTACCCCTATAGTGGAAGCCCCCAAGAAGTGACCCCATCCGACTTTTTGATTGCTTGGTTTTACACTTTATGGGAAGCAAGGTGACCAAAAATGGCTTTTTTGCCACAGTTTTATTTATTTATTTTTACAACGTTCACCTGACGGGGTGGATCATGTAATATTTTATATAGCTGGTTGATACAGATGCGACGATACCTAATATGTCTATGTTTGCATAATGGCTGGGCTTCTTTGTACAATCATAACAGTGAAGGAACGGTTATGTTTGGGCTTCCCTAAAGTGTCTTTCAGCTGCATTATTCCATTATTCAGCTGCACAGCTAGATGTATTTCACTCATAGGCAGTGGGTGTCTCCCTTCTGCTAGTAATGTATCCATTGACCTCATTCTCTTACTTCAAACTATGTTTGTTTTCTTCTAGGGAGCTCAGAAAGCTGATAAGGAGGGGTAAATCACACTTACAGAAAGGCAGTAGGCTCCTTTGAAGTTCAAATGTAGTGTAGAAACAGTTGTTTTATTAGGCTTACAGTCTCAGCTAGCTCTGAAACGCCCCCATTTCTGGTGAGCCATCTTCTGAGTCTCTGTTACCAGGGATAGATCTTGCCTGACAACAGGCAGTGGACTACAAATTAGGTAGAAGTGAGTCTCCTAGTGGCCATGACTTTAAAGCTTTTTTCAGGTGGATGCAGGCATGTTTCTTAAATGAAGTGCTTAGACATTGGCTAATTATACCATTCTCTATTAAATTAAATGAAATTGTGTGAAAGTATGGTGACTCTTTAAAACTTTAATTAATTTCACCCTATGTTTTAAATGCTCAGTACAGTATGATTCCTTCATATATATGGCTGCTCAGTAGCTCGGTTTTGGGCAGGTGGAAATATTTTTACTTTATACAGTACAGACCAAAAGTTTGGACACACCTCATTCAAGAGTTTTCTGTATTTTCATGACTATGAAAATTGTAGATTCACACTGAAGGCATCAAAACTATGAATTAACACGTGGAATTATATACTTAACAAAAAAGTGTGAAAGAACTAAAAATATGTCTTATATTCTAGGTTCTTCAAAGTAGCCACCTTTTGCTTTGATTACTGCTTTGAACCTTGAACTACCCCTACAGTGGATACCTCCAAAAAGTGACCTCATTTTGGAGACTATACCCCTCAAAGAATTTATCGATGTTTGTAATGATTGCTGTAATGCTGGTGGTCCATGCCCACCGTGGTTTTGCCATCCCAGGCAGGTACGGACATTGCTCTGCTCTCCCTAAAAGATGGTAGATATACAGTACAGACCAAAAGTTTGGACACACCTTCTCATTCAAAGAGTTTTCTGTATTTTCATGACTATGAAAATTGGAGATTCACACTGAAGGCATCAAAACTACGACTTAACATGTTGAATCATATACTTAACAAAAAAGTGTGAAACATCTGAAAATATGTCTTATATTCTAGGTTCTTCAAAGTAGCCACCTTTTGCTTTGATTACTGCTTTGCACACTCTTGACATTCTCTTGATGAGCTTCAAGAGGTAGTCACCTGAAATGGTATTCCAACAGTCTTGAAGGAGTTCCCAGAGATGCTTAGCACCTGTTGGCCCTTTTGCCTTCACTCTGCGGTCCAGCTCACCCCAAACCATCTCGAATGGGTTCAGATCTGGTGACTGTGGAGGCCAGGTCATCTAGCGTAGCACCCTATCACTTTCCTTCTTGGTCAAATAGCCCTTACACAGCCGGGAGGTGTGTTTGGGGTCATTGTCCTGTTAATAAATAAATGATGGTCCAACTAAACGCAAACCGGATGGAATAGCATGCCGCTGCAAGATGCTGTGGTAGCCATGCTGGTTCAGTATGCCATCAATTTTGAATAAATCCCCAACAGTGTAACCAGCAAAGCACCCCCACACCATCACACCTCCTCCTCCATGCTTCACGGTGGGAACCAGGCATGTAGAGTCCATCTGTTCATCTTTTCTGCGTCGCACAAAGACATGGTGGTTGGAACCAAAGATCTCAAATTTGGACTCATCAGACCAAAGCACAGATTTCCACTGGTCTAATGTCCATTCCTTGTGTTCTTTAGCCCAAACAAGTCTCTTCTGCTTGTTGCCTGTCCTTAGCAGTGGTTTCCTAGCAGCTATTTTACCATGAAGGCCTGCTGCACACAGTCTCCTCTTAACAGTTGTTGTAGAGATGTGTCTGCTGCTAGAACTCTGTGTGGCATTGACCTGGTCTCTAATCTGAGCTGCTGTTAACCTGCAATTTCTGAGGCTGGTGACTCGGATGAACTTATCCTCCACAGCATAGGTGACTCTTGGTCTTCCTTTCCTGGGGCGGTCCTCATGTGAGCCAGTTTCTTTGTAGCGCTTGATGGTGTTTGCGACTGCACTTGGGGACACTTTCAAAGTTTTCCCAATTTTTTGGACTGACTGACCTTCATTTCTTAAAGTAATGATGGCCACTTGTTTTTCTTTACTTAGCTGCATTTTTCTTGCCATAATACAAATTCTAACAGTCTATTCAGTAGGACTATCAGCTGTGTATCCACCTGACTTCTGCCCAACACAACTCATGGTCCCAACCCCATTTATAAGGCAAGAAATCCCACTTATTAAACCTGACAGGGCACACCTGTGAAGTGAAAACCATTTCAGGTGACTACCTCTTGAAGCTCATCAAGAGAATGCCAAGAGTGTGCAAAGCAGTAATCAAAGCAAAAGGTGGCTACTTTGAAGAACCTAAAATATAAGACATTTTTAAAGTTGTTTCACAATTTTTTGTTACGTATATAATTCCACATGTGTTAATTCATAGTTTTGATGCCTTCAGTGTGAATCTACAATTTTCATAGTCATGAAAATACAGAAAACTCTTTGAATGAGAAGGTGTGTCCAAACTTTTGGTCTGTACTGTAGGTGTGTGTGCTCTTCCTCTCATTAGTTGCTTGGTGCACAAAGAGGTAACTAGGAGCAACACACTATATGTGCAGGGTCTGCTTTCCTGAATGTAGATGCCCAATGGCATAGATTGGTTTAGAGTAGGTCCTGCCTGACTGAGACCACCTTGGAGCTGGTAGATAGGCATAGATGTGTTTTAATCAAAATATATGAGAGAGTCTCAGATTTTATCGTATCAAAATGAGGACTTAGTCCATATATAATGTTTGCATCTATGGTGTTAGTGCATTATTTTCAGTGGTTATTCCTAGTAACCAGTGAAGGTAATCTTGTCTGGATATCTGTTTACCAAACTTGTTTGTCTTCCGATTCTGCTCTTTGCTGCCTGCCCCAACCTTGGAATTGTAACCTGGATTACATTTGTACTCAGTCTGCCCTGACTGTGGAACTGATAATTGGAATATGCAAGTACTCAGCCTGCCCTACGCTTTTACCTGTGTCCTTGGTGCTTCACACTTCCTGCCCCCCTGGATCAGCCGCCAAGTACACCAGGACTACTCCAGGAGGTAGCGGCCTGGTTTGTTCCTTGCAAAGTCAAGATCCCTGTACAGGAGTAACATGGAACCGCCAGGACAATGCCCTTAGGTTTAGCCCAAAGCCAAACTGGTTAGTTGGCACAGTGGGTTCACACCCACTGTCTGTAACAGTAAGCTCAGGCCATGGACCCGCTGACCCATCCCCAGTGGGCTTGTCAGAACTTTTCCAAGAAATCTATTGACAAAGCATAAGTGAAATACAGATATTGTCCTATCTACATGATGTATCTACCTGTCTGGACTTTCGTACTACTGCCATAGAGGTACTACAACGACTGGCGGCGGGAGATGGGAGAATTTGGTCCCTGATTATATGCTCCTCCTCAGTATGCTGGAGATCCTAAGCAATGTTGTGGTTTTATAAACCAGTGCCTCAACTCCCCTGCAGCGCATACACGCTGTCCACGGGGGCTTCTTCATGCTCTGCCTTCCTTCATCTTGTGACTATTGTGACCAAGGTCCGGATGCGACCGAAACATCAACACCTAAAGTCACATTTCATATAAGGCATTTACTCACTTGCATTTAATCATATAATATATGGAAGATGAATTTGAAGTCAGCAATATTTTGGATATGAAGAAGGTCAAGATGTTTTATTTTGTGGATCAGAAGGGTTTTGGTCCTGAGAACAGGTCTTGGGAGCATGTAGAGAACATCAATGCTTCAGTCATCCTGAAGAAATTCCTGGCACAAAGAGACCCTAAGAAGATGAGGCATAATGGAAGGAGTACTGTCATGCTGGTGGTCCGTCATCTGCGATCTTGCTGTCAGGTGCAGACGTTGATCTGCTCTCCCTGAGTGAATTGGGATTAGAGCTCAGTGAACTTACCTTGAGCACTGAGAGAGTTAATGCTTTTCCCCGTCCTGTCCATATGCTGGTTAAGTTGCTAATCAGTCTCTCTGTTTGTGGGCTGTGGTTCCACCTACTTGCCTCAGCTTTGAGGTTATTCCTTGCTAGTAACCAGTGAAGATGGTCTTGTCTGGATATCTGTATACTCAACCTTGTTTGTCTTCTGATTCCTCTCCTTACTGCCTGCCCCGGCCTTGGAACTGTAACCTGGATTAGGTTACTTTCACACTTGCGTTTTATAATTTCGGTATTGAGTTCCGTCATTGGGGCTCAATACTGGAATAAAACGCTTCAGTTTTGTCCGCATTCATTGTCAATGGGGACAAAACTGAACTGAAGACCTCCTAAAAGCATTCCGTTCCGTCTTCAGACTGGAGAGCAAACCGCAGCATCCGTCACCTGCACACATACATACATACATACAGACATACATACACATAAACATACACAGACATATACACATACAAATACACATACATACTTACATGCTCCCGGCAGGTCTCCACAGCGCAGGAGGAGCAGGACGGCGCACACATAGTACGATTCCACCTGGCGCCCAGCAGAGGGCACTGTGGGGAATCGTCCTATGTGCGCGCCGTCCTGCTCCTCCTGCGCTGTGGAGACCTGCCAGGAGCATGTAAGTATGTATGTGTATTTGTATGTGTATATGTCTGTGTGTGTGTCTATGTGTATGTACTGTGTGACATGTGTGGGGCCGGAGCGCGGTTCCGGCCCCGTACATGTCCCTGCGGCAGCACGGATCCGGCGGCACCCTTCACCTGCCAGATCCGTGCTGCCACTAATGTGAAAGAGGCCTTACGCTTGTACTCGGCCTGCCCTGACCTTGGAACTGCTATTTGGAATACGCAAGTACTCTGCTTGCCCTGACTATTGGATTGTGTTCAGACTATGCTTTTGCCGGTGTCATTGGTGCTTTGGACCAGAGTTTCTGGCCCCTGTGGGTCAGCAGCCAACTGCACCATGACTACTCCAGGAGATAGTTGCCTGGTTGGTTCCTTGCAGCAAAGTCCAGATCCCAGTACAGGGGTTAAAGGTTGAACACCATGGAACCGCCAGGACAACGCCCTTAGGTTTAGCCCAAACTGGTTAGTTGGCATAGTGGGTCCACACCCACTTTCTGTATCAACTGTTTTGACCCCACAGGCCTTACATAGAATTTAAAAACATTTGACTGTGAATTAAAAATTTACTATCCTGAAATATACCTATATTAGGCTGGTTTCACACGAACGTTGTGTTTTGCGGTCCGCAAATTGCGGATCCGCAAAAAAACGGATGCCGTCAGTATGGCATCCATTTTTTTTGCGGATCCATTGTAACAATGCCTATCCTTGTCCGTTTTGTGGACAAGAATAGGACAGGTTCTATCTTTTTTGCGGGGCTACGGAACGGGCATACGGGTGCGGACAGCACACTGTATGCTCTCAGTATTTTTTCCGGACCCATAGAAATGAATGGGTCCGCATTTTTCATGTGAAAAATGCGGATCGGAGCCCGCAAAAAATACGTCTTGTGAAAGGGGCCTTAGGAGTATTTCTGGTGCAGTTTGCAGTGCAAAGGTTATTTGCGCCTCAAAAAAAAGTGTAGAAAATGGTGTAAATGTAAGCCAGCAAGGAAGATTAGACTGGTGCAGCATACGCCAAGGTTTTATAGAGGCCTGCACCTCTTCATAATTTCGGCAGATCCACCACCAGCATCTAAAATGCCGGTCTTAATAAATTACCCCTATATTTTTTCCAATTAAATGCTGCTTTAGCCCCAAAGTCATTTTTACAAGGAGTAATGCAGTATGCCAGAGCAGGGGGTGTATGCAAATAGTTTATTCTTTAATGTAATGTTATCAAATGTTATGCCATGTATTGCAACCAATATAGCCATCTGCACTTACAGGTTGCTAGTGTATTGTGAGTTCAGAGAACAAGGAAGCTTTGCCATGTGCTCTTTCTTCTTAGGTCCACAAAGCTTCAGAGACTATCAGATCTGTGTGATTTACTGCAAGATCCACAAAAAGAAAGAGGAGACCTTTGAAGCTGCATGGCCAACTATTTTGATGCCACAGGTATGCTGCATAAATTAATGTGCAGCAGACAGTGAAAATTGCAAGTTTTTCATAGATATAGCATTTAAGTGCCCCACTGGGCCATCTGAGCCTCACTCCACACTACTTGAATTGATAGACGCGTTCTACCAGGTGCGGAAATGTCATAAATGTGGGTGTAAGCTGCTGCATGGGAAAATGTCAGGGCTCATTAGGGAAGGAACACAATTTGGCTTTTGGAGTGTGGATTTTGCTGAAATGGTTTTTGGGTGCTCATCACATTTGCAGAGCTATTGAAGTACCTTTACAGTGAAAACTTCCTATAAGTGACCCAATTTTGGGAACTATACCCCTCAAGTTATTTATCAAGAGATGGAATGAGTATTTGGACACAACAGGTGTTTTGCAGAAATTAATGAGCAGGGGACAATGTGAAATGAAAATTGTAAGTTACGCTGCAGGGCTTGGGAACGACCACCTTTTGACACTTGCAGCGCAGATTTTGATGGATTGGTGCACAGGCACCATGGTGCTTTTGAACAGCCTATGGGGTAGTAGTACATCCAGTTTTTGAGAACTATATGTTTATTTGTATTTCACTCAACAGAGCTGTGTGACGGCTTATTTTTTGTGGGATGAGTTGCCATTATTGTTGGTACCCTTTAGGGCAGGGGTCCCCAAACTACGCCCCCGCCGCACTTCCGGAAGGGGCATATCTTTCATTGGTGGTCAGTGGAACAGCCTATCAGAAGCCAGGCAGGCGGCGTGATGACGTAATGGCGCCGTCTGAGCCGTACAGCGTGGGACACAGGCCCAAAGAGGCCTGCATCGCATCACTGACAGGCTCATGGAGGTAAGTACAGTGCCTTGCGAAAGTATTCGGCCCCCTGGAACTTTCAACCTTTTGCCACATTTCAGGCTTCAAACAAAAAGATATAACATTTGGATTCTATTTATCTTCATCAGTCATTTAGGACAACATTGGATCATTCAGAGATCCTCAATGAACTTCTGGAGTGAGTTTTCAGAACTGAAAGTAAATGGGCTGAATAATTTTGCATGCCGAACTTTTCAGTTTTATTATTACAAAAAAAGTTTAAATGATCCAATAAATTTCCTTCCACTTCACAATTGTGACCCACTTGTTGTTGATTCTTCACCAAAAATGTAAAATGTTATATCTTTTTGTTTGAAGCCTGAAATGTGGCAAAAGGTTGAAAAGTTCCAGGGGGCCGAATACTTTCGCAAGGCACTGTATAAGTGTTTTTTTTTTTTATATGGCACAATACTGGATTGGAGCGCTATGGGGCATCTAAGGGAGCACTTACTGGCATATTGGGGGCATCTAAGGGGGCACTTACTGGCATATTATTGGGAGGCACTATGAGGGTATCTAAGGGGACACTTACTAGCATATTATTGGGAGGCACTATGGGGGCATCTAAGGGAGTACTTACTGGCATATTATTGGGGGCACTTCTAATTGGCAAATTATTTGGGGCACTTCTTACTGGCACATTATTGAGGGGCACTGGGGGCATTTACTGAGGCCACAAAGAAGGAGTATTTTATATGGGGGGGGGCTCTGTATATGGGCATTTTATACTTATGGCCGGTACTATGGGGAAGGGGGAGAGGAGTACTATGGGGGCATTGATTTGGGGGCACTATATAGGGGTATTTTATATTGGCAGATTATGCCATTAAAAGGGGATATTTTTTTACTGGCACACATTAGGGGTCATTTTCTACTGTCACACTATAAGGAGAATGATTACTACTAGGGGGCATTATAGTATTGGGGAGCACAGCAGCACAGTATTAGGGGTGGTAGGATGATTTGTCCAGAAGATTGGAGAATGATGGAAAACTAGTAAACTAAGATTTTTTTTTGTGTCAAACTGCAGAGACGAGAAATGGCTGAAAAATCATCATGGCGGTCTAGTCCGAGAGGAGAAGATGAGGAAAGAGAAGTCTATATCAGAGGAGACGTCACTGGATGTAAGAGGTATGGGGCGCTGTATTAGCCGGTATGTTTTGTAGTGATTTACGTAATGTTAGGAGGGAAGGGGGTCAGGTTGAGAATTTGGTATTGGGGGGGGGGGGTAGTAGGCGCTGTATCAATTTTCGCCTCAGGCAGCAGAAAGGCTAGGTGCACCCCTGCATATGATGCACATCCAGTCTGCGGCTGCGGCGCCCCACATCACCGGAGGCAGTGTGAAATAACAGCAGAAGTAGGAAGAAAGGCAAAGCACTATAAGATATGTGCAGTGTGCATAGGGATTTGTTCATAGTTTTTTTTTATAGTCTGGCCCTCCAACGGTCTGAGGGACAGTGAACTGGCCCCCTGTGTAATTAGTTTGGGGACTCCTGCTTTGGGGGGTACATACAACTTTTTGAACACTTTTTATTTTGCTTTTTTGGGAAGCAGGATTAAAAATAGGCAGCAATTCTGCCATTGCTTTTTGGGTTTTGTTTGCATACAGTACATCGTGTCATGTTATCTTTATGCTGCTGGTCAGTATGATTAGAGACCAATTTTATATAGCTTCTTTTACGTTTTACCACTTTATGGTGTTTCATTGATAATTTCTTAAACCCATTTTTTTTTATTCTGGTGATGGTCTTGTGTGGGGGCACATTTTTTTGGCAGGATGAGATGATAGTTTTATTGGGACCATTTGAGGGTACATATGATCTTAAATAAACCTCTAAGAGCAATGAGTGTGTTGCTGTTACACCTAGAGGCTCTGCTCTCTATGAAACCACCGCCCCCTCTACTTTAACAGGGCCAGGCAGTGAAAATGTTATTATGCCTGTCCCTGTCAATGCGCGTGCAGATGGAACGGCAGTTGCAGAGAGCAGAGCCTCTAGGAGTAATGGCAACACCCCCATTGCACCTAGAGGCTCATTTGCATGTATTAAAACATCATAATTTTTCCCAGCAATTCGGGCACACATGAACATGGGACCAGCACACATGCCTTCAGCTGCCATGTGCACATGCAATAGGTTAGCCAGTGTCATAGATATAAATCTGCTGACAGATGTCCTTTAAATTGCTCGCACTAGTAAAGTTCATTTACTAAAAAGTTAGGACCTATTTAATATGGACTCAGTTAGAGGAAGTCAAATTAAATCTCAATACATCTGCTGTATAATAAAGTGACCTTTGTGAGGAGTAATGTATGGTATTTATTGACACTGCAGCAGGATACAGCAGTAACTCAAGTACATACATTTTTATCTCAAGGTCAATGTATATCACACAGTCCAGACATTACCTCAGCAAATTAACCATAAACTCCATGAACCTGAAGCAATCACCTTGTGTGGAATCTAGAATATTGTCACGTAGAAAAATCTTTTTGTATAACAGAATTTAGGGATGAAAGAGGTCTATTGAAACTGGAGGTAAAGGGTAGTGGTTGGAAATAGAGTTCTGCGTGTATGCAGTTCCAGAGAAGTATTAATGTATATAAAATAATGAAGAGATCCTAGAAGAAAGCAGACTGCTTTCTCTGAACTTCTCTGATCCTGCTCTTATTACTGGGCCATACTCCCTGGTCCAAAAATCCTTAGTGTGGTATTCCATGGATGGGAAGGTGGTATGGATGCTAAAGTGAACTGAACCTGTAATGCAACAACCAGAAATGGACCTTCACCGGCAGTGACAGCTTAGTTCACCCCTTGATGCTACAGTGGGTGTGAAATGGTAAGCTCAAAATTTAGAGGTCCATCCAATCAGAAACTGGTAAGATGGCTAGTATGTTCAGCATTTCCCAATATATGCTGTGGCAGTAGTCCACTCTGCAGTAAAGCGCCTTTTTGTGCTATGTTCCTACCCTAGTACACATGCACCTTTTGCTGACTTGCACACAGACACACCCTCACCTGTCGATGTGCGTGGCTCAATGCCTAAATGACAAATGAAGTGTTATAGCTGCTGCCAGGGAAGAAAACGGCCAGAGCCCATGGTGACTTCATTGTCCATGGACGCTGAGGGGCCCCATTATGACACACTTAGGGGCACATTTAGGTCTTCATAATCCTCTTAGCTGGAGGAGCATCTGCTGAAGTTTTTTTTATTTTTTATTTTTTATTGTTTTTAACTTCATATCATAGCATTTATATAAGAATACATATATACTTATCTATACCATCCAAATCCCCCCCCCACCGCTAAGAGAGAGGAAAAAAAAAAAGAGGGGAAATCAATCCCTAATTTTTCATTTTATCATAGTATAAATACAGTTTCTTCCATTCCATAAATCCCGGTGGCTCAGGCGAAATCCAGTGTCTAACTATCAGGAGTTTAGCTATAAATATGGCTCTAATTAATATCCCTCTATTAAGCTTATCTATTGTTACTCCTGAATCATCCCCCAATATAGCCAATATTGGAGAGAAAGGTGGGGAAGTACCACACATACCTGGAATATGGTCCCATACTTTTTCCCAAAATTCCAATAAGAATCTACATGACCACATCATGTGTATCCATCCAGCCTCGGTTTCCCCACATTTTTTACAACTGTAATATCCATCCTTTCTTATTCTATTCAAGAATTCGGGTGTATAGTACAGTCTGTGTATTATATTGAATTGTATAATCCGATGACTTGCCGACTTTGAAACTTTTTGTATATTTCTATAAACCTTATTCCACTGGATTTCGCCTACCGCATTCAGGTCCTCCTCCCACTTTCCTTTACTAGTAAAATTTATTGTTTTACCCCCTCTTATCATTCTGTACAAACAAGATATTTCTTTCTTACAAATCTCGTTTTAAATCAGCCGCTTTATTAAGCCCTTAGGATTAATCATATTCATACCTGGTTCCCTTAATTTCTTTTCCACTATAGTTTTCAATGTTATATAATCAAACCAATCACTTTGACTTAATTCAAATTTTTCTTTTGCAACTTCTCAACTTAAGCATTTTCCCTGAACATATATTTCCTTCAGCGCCACCGACTGTAGTTTTTCATACAGTTTCAGCTGATCTCTTGGGAAGAATAACTTATTTATTATGGGGGCAAATCCAAAAATCCCAACCTGGTCTGTCACCCTTTTAATTTCATCCCATATCTTCACCATAGTCCTCACCACTGGGAACTGTACCCACCTTCTATCTGTGAGGAATCTTGATTCCAAGAGATAAAACATATCCCTAGCACCTATACCAACCTCGTTAAGAAGAACAGTTACCAAATTATCACTTCTCCACTTAAGCAGTTTATATAGTTGTGAGGATAAAAAATAAGATCTAATATCTGGGAAAGAGAGACCACCTGCTTCTTTTTTCACATATAGGTAATCTAATTTTATCCGGACCCTTTTTCTCCCCCAGATTAATGCATTAAACAAACTTACAATTTTCCTCATGTGGATATCCTCAATTCAAATAGGGGCGGACCCAAACAAATACAGGACTTTTGGAGTCCTGCTTAAGTACTGATTAAAGTACTGCTTTAATTAACGCTATTTTATCCACCTTCGTCAAACAAAACTTATTCCAAATTTCTTCTTTCCTCTTAATCTCCTTGATAATCTCCATCGTGTTTAATTTATTAAAATCTGTTATCTCCCTTGAGACTCGAACCCTAAGGTACTTAAAGTCCTCCCCATTACCCAGAATCCTCAACTCAATAGGGCCTAGCTCTAACTGACTCCCAAGAGGCATCATTACTGATTTTTGCCAATTAATGGCTATTCCAGAAAACTTTCCATTTTCTTCAATCACCCTCATTACCCAGGGGAGGGCCTCGCCGGGATTTTTTAAGTACAGCAGCAGGTCATCAGCATATAATGAAATTTTTTCCCTCTCTCCCCGCGCTTCAAACCCCATTATCGCCTCACAGTTTCTTATCATAATAGCCAAAGGCTCAATGCTCAGGGCGAAGAGAAGCGGAGAGAGAGGGCACCCCTGCCGCGTACCCCGTTCTAAAGCAAAGGCTTCTGACTCCCCCCCGGCAATACCTATGACCGCTTCTGCCCTGTTATACAGAACCTTAACAATGTGTATAAATTCTTTACCAATGCCAAATCTATTCATTACCTCCCATAGGTACCCCCACTCCACCCTGTCAAAGGCTTTAATCGCATCCAATGACAGGATGGAGTGGGACGCCCCCCCTTCCGCGAACTGCATGTTACTGTAAAGGCTATGGATGTTTGTCCTCGCCACCCTACCTGGCACAAATCCACTTTGGTCATCATCCACTAACCCAGCAATTACCCTGGATAATCTGTTCGCAAGTACTTTAGAGAATAATTTTACGTCACTATTAAGCAACGATATAGGGCGGTAAGACTCAACCCTCATAGAATCCTTACCCTCTTTCAAAATCATAATAATTTCCGCCATTCTCATGGAGTCAGCCAACTCCCCTCTCTTAATTGAGGACTCCAAAACTCTCAAGAGGGCAGGTATCAATATTGTCTTATGCTCCCTATAGATCTCAAGAGGAATCACGTCCCTACCTGGGGCAGCATTACATCTGGAACAACCCAATGCATCCTCTATTTCGGACTGGGTAATAGGCTGATCCAACCCTATCCTCTGATGTTCTGACATCCTGGGAAACGAGATCTTATCCAGGTATTGATTAAGTTGCTCTCTAGTGTAATCCGCCCCTGTTTTATATAATTCTTTATAATAATTAGCAAATTCCGCTAAGATTTCCCCCGGGGAATTTACCACCACTCCATCGTCGGTTTTTATGGCGCTAATTCTCTTACTACCTATTTGGTTCCTTATAATTGATATTAGTCTCTTATTAGGGGTACCTGCTTCTAGAAAATTCTTTTTACCCAGGAATTTTAATTGGTTATCCGCTTTTTGTAATAGGAACTGTTTTAACTCTTCTTGAGCGTCGGTTAAGCTACTAAGATTCTTGCTCGTTTAATTCGTGCAATAAACTTTCTCATGCTCCACCACCCTTGCAGTCAGTTGCTGCTCCTTGGCCCGATACCTTTTCCTGAGACTATTTATCACCCCTTTATATCTACCTTTAATAACCGCTTTTGTTGCATCCCAAACCATATGGTCTGGCGCGGATCCCCAATTCAACTTAATAATTTCTTCCAGATCTTTCTCTATGGCCATTTTATCCTGAACTAGATTTAACCAGTGGGCATTTAGTTTGAACTTTCCCTTCACTTTATTTTCACCCATTTTCATCAGCACCAGAAGCGGGGAGTGATCAGAGATTGTTCTTGAGAGGTATCTTACATCCCTCACACATGGAAAAAATCTTTCATCCCCGAGAGCAAGATCTATTCTGGACAAGGTGTTACATGTTTTGTTCCAACACGAGTAGACCCTCTCCTCCGGATACCTCAAGCGCCAGATATCCAACAACCCCATTTCCTTTACCATTTTATTCAGAGCTGAAGTTGAGGGAATCTTTTTTGGTGCCACCGCTCTACATCTGTCCAACTCCTCATCCATCACACAATTCAAATCACCCAATACTAAAACTGGACACTCCTTTTTACCCTGAATAAATTCAAAAGCCTCTTGTAGAATTCTTAAACTAACCGGTGGTGGATTATAAATAAAAATAAAAATGCAACATAGTGAATTAACTTTACCAAATAAAAAATATACCTCCCCTCATCATCTATTAATCTGTCATATTTCACCCAATCAATTTTCCTGTGAAACACCACTGACACCCCACGCGAGTATCTTGAATAATATGAGTTATACTGAACATCCCACCATTTTTTATTTAATATATATTTATCTTCTTTCACCAAATGTGTTTCCATAAAACAGAAAATACCTGGAAAGTGTTTTTTTACATAATCAAAAATCACTTGCCTCTTACTTCTTTCCCTTATCCCTCTCACATTCCAAGCTAAAATACTCACATCCCCCATGTATTCCTAAAAGTATATAGTGTTAACCCCATATCACCCAGGGGCGGACATACCGCGGTGCAGCCGGTTCGGCTGCACCGGGGCCCGGGACCGGAGGGGGGCCCTTTCTTCCCGGCGGCAGGTAGAGATGTGAGCGCTTCCATTTTGGAAGCGCTCATCTCTATATTCATCTGTATCGCCGTCCTTAGGACGGCGATACAGATGGATAATGCGGGGCAAGGGAGGGAGAGGCGTGTCCCTTCCCCGTTCCTCTGATAGGCTGCAGGCACTAGGCCTGTAGCCTATCAGAGGCCGGCACAGGCGGCGCGATGACGTCATCGCGCCGCCTGAGCCGTACAGCGCGGGACACAGGCCGGAAGAGGCCTGCATCGCGTCGCTGACAGAGGCAAGGAGGTAAGTATAACTGTTAATTTTTTTTATTTAAGTTGGCACTCAGTGGGGGCACTATGGGGGAGGAGCACTATGGAGGAGAGGCACTATGGGGGCCACTTTGGAGGGGGAGCACAATGGAGAAGGAACACTATGGGGCCACTATGGAGGAGGAGCACTATGGGGGGCCACTATGGAGGAGGAGCACTATGGGGGGCCACTATGGAGGAGGAGCACTATGGGGGCCACTATGGAGAAGGAAAACTATGGGGGCTACTATGGAGGAGGAGCACTATGGGGGGCCACTATGGAGGAGGAGCACTATGGGGGGGCCACTATGGAGAAGGAACACTATGGGGCTACTATGGAGGAGGAGCACTATGGGGGGCCACTATGGAGGGGGAGCACTATGGGGGGCCACTATGGAGGGGAGCACTATGGGGGGCCACTATGGAGAAGGAACACTATGGGGCTACTATGGAGGAGGAGCACTATGGGGGGCCACTATGGAGGAGGAGCACTATGGAGGAGGAGCACTATGGAGGGGGAGCACTATGGGGGGCCACTATGGAGGGGGAGCACTATGGAGGGGGAGCACTATGGGGGGCCACTATGGAGGGGGAGCACTATGGGGGGCCACTATGGAGAAGGAACACTATGGGGGCTACTATGGAGGAGGAGCACTATGGGGGGCCACTATGGAGGGGGAGCACTAGGGGGGGCCACTATGGAGGGGAGCACTATGGGGGGCCACTATGGAGGGGGAGCACTATGGGGAGGAGCACTATGGGGGGCCACTATGGAGAAGGAACACTATGGGGGCTACTATGGAGGAGGAGCACTATGGGGGCCACTATGGAGGGGGAGCACTAGGGGGGGCCACTATGGAGGGGGAGCACTATGGGGGGCCACTATGGAGGGGGAGCACTATGGGGGGCTACTATGGAGGAGGAGCACTATGGGGGGCCACTATGGAGGAGGAGCACTATGGGGGGCCACTATGGAGGAGGAGCACTATGGGGGGGCCACTATGGAGGGGGAGCATTATGGGGGGCACTCTGGAGGAGGAGGACGACTATGGGGGGCCCTATATATATACTGGCACTATGGAGGGCGAGGATCACTATGGGGGCCCTATCTTATATTCTGGCAGACATGGGGGCACTATGGAGAAGGGGGGGAGAGGAGCACTATTGGGGTCATTGTATAGGGGCACTAAGAGGGTTTTTTGGGTACATAGTAGGGGGCATTGGCACATTATGAGGGCACTATGGGGACATTGGCTGGCCGGGGGCACTAATTATTTCTATTGTTGGGACTATTACTATCAGCTTAGCACAGTTATTTTTGGGGAACATTTTGGTTATAATTTAGTGTCAGGGACACTTTCCTGGGTGCAGTTTCTGCAGTATAGTTTTGGGGAGCACAGCGGGCACAGTATTGGGGAGTGGCAGGATGAGGAGTTCAAGAAGGTGGAAGAATGATAGAAAAGTAGGAATCTAAGATGTCTATTTGTCAAACTCCACAGAGAGAAGAGATGGCTGGAAGAAATCATCATGGCAGTCTGGTCTGAAAGGAAAAGATGAGGAAAGAGAACATCTACATCTAAGAAGACGTCACTGGATGTAGGAGGTATGTGGACCTGTATTAGGCTACTTTCACATCTGAGTTGGTGATTCTGGCAGGCTGGTCCAGCAGAGAACAGCCTTCTGGAATTCACCGGCTCTGGCACTGCTGGATGCAGACAGAATGCCCGCCGGCCCCATTAACTATAATGGGGTCAGGCAGAGATCCGGCCACAATCTGGCAAAAATGCAGAGAATCAGCAGGACACAAACCTCTGCATGACTGAGTCTGTGTCCGGGCCAATTTCTTGCATTCTCTGCCAAATCAGGTGGCCGGAGCGTAGTGCTGCAGGTGTGAAAGTAGCCTTACCCTGTATGTTTTGTATTGCTGTATGTAATGTTAGGACACCATAGGTTAGGTTGAGAATTTGGTTTGGGAACGGGGGGGGGGGGGGGGGGGGGGGGGCGGGGGGGGGGGGCCCAAACACATTCCTTGCACAAGGGCCCTCTGCTGTCTGTGTCCGCCCCTGATATCACCCCAAGGTGATGAACAGATCCAAGCCATGTACCACCCCCCTAAGAGAGCACTCCAGGCCACGACAACCAATATACAAAATACAAAAAGAGAAAAGAAGAAGAGAGAAGAGAGAGAGAAAAAAAAACCCCTCCCTCTCTACTCAGCGGAAACCCACCCACAAACCCCCTAAATTGGATCTCGCATAGCGAAAAAAGCAAAAACACTATGCGGGACCCTCTCTACCGAGCATATACCGGCTGCAGCTCAACCAACTGTTAATCAATTTTACTTCAGTCCCTTATTGTCCATCCATCTGATAGCCTTGTCAGGACTAAGGAAAAACCAAGCCTTATCGTTATAATCAATCTTAAGTTTCGCCGGGAAGAAGAGAGAGTACTTAATATTATTTAATTGCAGTCTCTTTTTGACCTGGGCGAAGGTCAATCGTTTCTTTTGGGTTTCCAGCGCATAGTCGGGATATATGGATATTACATTATTGTTAAAATGCAGATCCCCTAGAGCTCTTTTCCTGCGCATTATAAGATCCCGATCTATATAGCTTAACATCTTAATAATCATTGGGCGAGGAGTGCCACCCGGGGGAGGAGGCTTAGCTGGAACCCTATGGGCCCTTTCCACACAAAAGTTCTTAGACAAGTGTTCTTGCCCAATGATATCTCTCAACCAGTTTTGGGTGAAGAGAGCCGCATCCTTCCCCACGACTCCC
>ONZH01023397.1:0-15619 GCA_900303285.1 Rhinella marina | reverse complement strand
CCTCAACCTCCTTCCCCCCAGTCTGCCCCCTCCCAGGAAAATTTGGAATGTGATCCGGCATACTCTCAGAACTGTTTCTGGGACCCTTCCCAGAGTCACAAACCACTTCTCAGGTTGCTGCTGACCTCTTTCCCGATGCCCAAGTTTTCCAACTGTCGCAGTCTGTGGGTGATGATGATGACAATGTTGAGTTAGTGGAAGAAGTTTGTTAAGAGGTGTCAGACGATGAGAGACACGGTTGTCAGACAGTGGTGAAGTTGTTGTTAGGGAGGAATTCCGAGGGGGAGCAGACTGAGGAATCGGAGGATGATGAGGTGACTGACCCAAGCTGGGTTGATATGCCGAGTGAAGACAGTGCTTCTGAGGCGGAGGCGAGTGCTGAACCAGAACAGGTTGTAAGAGGCAGTGGTGTGGCCAGAGGGAGAAGCAGGGCCAGAGCTGGTGCATCAGCAGCAACTGTTTCACGTAGTGAAGCTCCCGTGGCGAGGCCTAGATGTTCGCAAGTCTGGAGGTTCTTTAAAGAAAGTGAGGATGACCAACAGACTGTGGTGTGCAACCTGTGCCACACCAGGATCATCAGGGGTGCCACCACTACTAGCCTAACCACCACCAGCATGCGCAGGCATATGAGTGCTAAACACCCCACTCAATGGAACCAAGGCGTTCACCACCTCCTGCGGGTCCCACCACTGCTCCTTCCCCTGTGTCACTCGCTGCCTCTGCTAGTCAACCCCCTGCGTCACTCGCTGTCTCTGCTAGTCAACCCCCTGCCCAGGACCCCGGCACGAGCGCCTCCCGCCGGAAAACCACACCTTCGCCTCCATGATCCTCCACAGCGTCCACCAACGTGTCCCAGCGCAGCGTTCAGCTGTCTTTACAGCAGACGCTGGAGCGCAACAGGAAATACAGTTCCACCCACCCACATGCCCAAGCCCTCAACGTCCACATCTCCAAATTGCTTAGCCTGGAGATGCTGCCCTATAGGCTGGTAGAGACCGAGGACTTTCGAAATCTCATGGCGGTGGCTGCCCCTCGGTATTCCGTCCCCAGCCGCCACTATTTTTCCCGGTGTGCCGTCCCAGCCCTACACCAGCACGTGTCACAGAACATCATCCGTGCCCTGACCAACGCGGTTAGTGATAAGGTCCACCTAACCACGGACACGTGCACAAGTGCTGCCGGGCAGGGACACTATATCTCACTGACGGCACATTGGGTTAACTTGGTGGAGGCTGGGACCGAGTCTGACCCTGGGGCCGCTCATGTACTGCCCACACCGAGGATTGCGGGGGCCTACCTCGGTCACGGTCTCTCAGACGTACTATGCCTCCTCCGACGACGACCCCTCCTCCTCCTCCACCGAATTACCATCCGTGGGCACGCGCCTTCAGTCGGTAGCTCTAGGCGCAGCAGCAGTGCCGTGGGTAAGCGCCAGCAGGCGGTGCTCAAACTGCTGAGCTTAGGTGACAAAAGGCACACCGCCCAAGAGCTGTTACAGGGCATCACGGCGCAGACCAATGTGTGGCTGGCACCACTGAACCTCAAGCCAGGCATGGTTGTGTGTGACAACGGGCGTAACCTGGTGGCAGCTCTGCACTCGGCAGACTGACACATGTGCCATGCCTGGCCCACGTGTTCAACCTAATTGTTCAACGGTTCCTCAAGACATACCCCAATCTGTCTGATTTGCTCACCAAGGTGCGCTGCATCTGTGCGCATTTCCGCAAGTCGACCACAGATGCTGCCACTCTCAGGGCAGCGCAGCGCCGCCTACAACTGCCCGCTCACCGACTGTTGTGCGACGTGCCCACGAGATGGAATTCCACATTAAACATGTTATCCAGAGTTTTCCAGCAGCGCAGAGCGATTGTAGACTGCCAGATGTCATCTTCCACCAGAACTGGTAGTCAGGTGTCTCAGATTCCTCAAGTCTACAATGAGGAGTGGACGTGGATGTCTGATATCTGCCAGGTGTTGAGCAACTTTGAGGACTCAACACTGATGGTCAGCGGCGATGCCGCCATTATCAGCCTCACCATCCCACTGCTTTGCCTGTTGAAAAACTCACTGCTCAGCATCAAGTCGGATGCTTTGCGCTTGTCACAAGAGACGGTGGAGGAAGATACGTCGCTTGATAGCCAGAGCACCCTCCGGTCTGTTTCTCAGCGCGTATCGGAGGAGGGGATGAGGAGGAAGAGGAGGAGAATGTCGGCGAGACAGTAGAGGGTACCAGTGCTCAGTCCTTAACTCTTGAGCGTGTATGGGCTGAAGAGGAGGACTTGGAGGAGGAGGACTTGGAGGAGGAGGAGGAGGAAATGGAGAGTCAGGTCAGTGAGGAGAGGGAATTCTTGCGTGTTGGGACTCTGGCGCACATGGCAGACTTCATGTTAGGCTGCCTATCCCGTGACCCTCGCGTTAGAAGCATTTTTTCAAACACCGATTACTGGGTGTTCACTCTCCTGGACCCACGGTACAAGCAGAACCTTTCAACTCTCATCCCTGCAGAGGAAAGGAGTATGAGAGTGAATAGGTATCAACAGGCCCTGGTGCACAAGCTGAAACAATTCTTCCCATCTGACGCCGCTAGCGGCAGAGGGCATGGTTCTGTGGGCCAAGTAGCGGGGGAGAGGAGGCGAGCAGGCAGCTTGTCCAGCACTGGCAGGGGAACGCTCTCCAAGGCCTTTGCCAGTTTTATGTCACCCCAGCAAGACACTGTCACCTGTCCCCAGTCTAGGCAGAGTAGGGGGGAGCTGTACAGAAAGATGGTGAGGGAGTACCTAGCTGACCATACCAACGTCCGTAGCGATCACTCTGCTCCATACAACTACTGGGTTTCAAAGCTGGACACGTGGCCTGAACTGGCGCTGTATGCTTTGGAGGTGCTGCCCTGCCCTGCCGCTAGCGTGCTGTCAGAGCGGGTATTCAGTGCAGCTGGTGGCGTCATCACCGATAAGCGTACACGCCTGTCAACTGACAGCGCTGACAGGCTGATGCTTATTAAAATGAACAAAGCCTGGATTTCACCGGAATTCAAATCTCCTCCAGGGGAAAGCAGCTAAAGATTTAAATAACTTATGTATCCGATTCCTCTTCTCTACTCCTACTCCTCCTCCTCCTCCATATCGTCTTTGCCTAACGCTGACCCAAAAAACGCCATTTTTTAGAGGTCCAACTGGCACTCTTTTAGCACAATTTTTCAGGAGGGCCCCCTACAGGCCCTCTCTTCAAACAATTTTTCAGGAGGGCCCCCTACAGGCCCTCTATTCAAACAATTTTTCCAGAGGTCCACCTACAGGCCCTCTATTCAAACAATTTTTCCAGAGGTCCACCTACAGGCCCTCTCTCCAAACAATTTTTCCGGAGGTCCACCTACAGGCCCTCTCTCCAAACAATTTTTCCATAGGTCCACCTACAGGCCCTCTCTCCAAACAATTTTTCCAGAGGTCCACCTACAGGCCCTCTCTTCAAACAATTTTTCAGGAGGGCCCCCTACAGGCCCTCTATTCAAACAATTTTTCCAGAGGTCCACCTACAGGCCCTCTATTCAAACAATTTTTCCAGAGGTCCACCTACAGGCCCTCTCTCCAAACAATTTACGTATTTTTCCTATCTTTCTCTCTCTCCAAACTATTTTTCCGGATAGCTGCCATATACGGTATTAAACTGAGTAGTATACATAGAACACATACCACACTTGATCAAGCTCATAATTTACGACTGTACCGGTTGATGCTAAATTTTTAAGTTGGGGTCCTGCGTCGTCATTCTAAATACATCCGGCTGTTGTCACCACCACACACGCTAGCCCAGGGGGCACTCCTCTGGCTCTTCCAGCGAAACCTCCTTGCCCCAGCCTGCCCCCCCACCTACAGGCCCACTCTACAAACAATTTAGCCGGATAGGGGACGTATTAGAAGTTGTACTCATGTTTGTTTTTGTTCTTCTTTTATCTGCCTCATGACCTGTGATAGGCAGAGCATGGACACGTCCCCTTAGCTGCAGTGGGAAAGACACTCCCCTGGCCAGAGCAAGCTCTTTTTCCGTGTTCGAAATATCCATTAAATATAGGGTCCCAAGATAGGGGACGTATACGGTATTAAACTGAGAAGAATCGATACTGCACCGGCTGATGCTAGAGTATTTCCAAATGCATTCCGGCTGTTGTCACCACCACACACGCTAGCCCAGGGGGCACTCCTCTGGCTCTTCCAGCGAAACCTCCTTGCCCCAGCCTGCCCCCCCACCTACAGGCCCACTCTACAAACAATTTAGCCGGATAGGGGACGTATTAGAAGTTGTACTCATGTTTGTTTTTGTTCTTCTTTTATCTGCCTCATGACCTGTTATAGGCAGAGCATGGACACTCCCCTGGCCAGAGCAAGCTCTTTTTCCGTTTTCCGTGTTCGAAATATCCATTAAATATAGGGTCCCAAGATAGGGGACGTATACGGTATTAAACTGAGAAGAATCGATACCATATGGGTTAAAGCAACAGTTTTTCCAAATCCATTCCGGCTGTTGTCACCACCACACACGCTAGCGAAACCTCCTTCCCCCCAGCCTGCCCCCCACCTACAGGCCCTCTCTAAAAACAATTTAGCCGGATAGGGGACGTATTAGATATTGTACTGATTCTGAATTGCCCCCTGCGATAGACGGGAATCGAACCCAGATCAACTGCTTGGGAAGTAGCTATGCTCACCACTATACCACCAGCAGGCACAGCAACTGATAAGAACAGATACTAAACTTGATTTCAGCTGCAGTGCCAGCATGAGCAGTGGTGTCACCTGCAGGCGGTGATGGACCTTTGTTGCACCTAGTTGGGTGCTTCCCTAACATGTGATGGGTATTTGCCTTGCCTTTCTTGGTCTGGGTGACCACAATTGCCATGAGGGTAACGCCAGGCTGTTGCCTGAGAATTTGGGGTAATGGTGGGATTAGGCAGCCTCAGAGGCATCCATGCATGCTGCCCCTGCTGTTTCCTGTCCATTTCCGTGGTGTTTCCATCATTTTCTGAGGTTTCCAGGTTTTCACCCAGCCTTCCCTAGGCAGAGCCTTGGTCCCCCGCAAAAATGCTTGAGTCTCCCATTGACTTCAATGGGGTTCGTTATTCGAAACGAGCACCCGAGCATCGGGAAAAGTTCGACTCGAATAACGAGCACCCGAGCATTTTAGTGCTCGCTCATCTCTAATAAGGATGTGACAAACCCCGCCGGAAGACCAATAGTGGCGGGCATTGGGAGTCTTTGTGAACAGGCTTGCATTTGTTTGGATTTCTTTTTACAACCTTTTGTTTTGGCCTCAGGTCTTATTTGAGGGATTCTATGCACCTGATCAAGAATCTACATGAATTAAGTTACCTCCCAAGATGCTAATTCTTTTGTGTAATGTAGAATCGCTCTATTCAAACAAAGCACATAAGGATGGTATTGCTGCGGTACAGCATTTTTTGACTGGATCTTCACATGGTGACCCTGCACATCACACTTTTTTGGTGAGCCTTTTGAGTTTTGTACTACATCACAATAATTTTGTTTTTGATCGAGTATTTTACAAGCAGGTTTCTGGGACCGCAATGGGTGCACGTTGTGCGCCCTCCTACGCAAACCTTTTTTAGGTTGGTGGAAGGAAACACACATGTACCCATTGCCCCAATTTAAACAACATCTTATAGGCTGGTTTCGTTACATTGATGACCTTTGGATTTTTTGGCAGGGCACCTTCAGCGAATGTGAGGATTTTGTGAATATGTAGAACCAAAATTCCCTTAACATCAAATTGACTCATAAAATTTCGGATGTTGAAATTGATTTTCTTGATTTATGTATTTCCTTGGATGACAACAAAATTCGTACCTCCCTGTTTCGGAAACATACCGCGACTAATAGTTTGTTGCGTTTTGATAGTTTTCATCCACGTCACCAATCTATTGGAATTCCTAAGGGCCAATTTTTAAGGCTCCGTCGTAATTGTACTAACACTCAGGATTTCCTTGTTGCTTCAAAAGATCTGACCCAACGTTTTCGCTCACGTGGGTATCCTAAGAGAGTTATTTCACGAGCCTTTGAAAATGCCCATCGAGCTGAACGTGTGGATCTTCTTAAATCTAAAACTAGAACACGTATGGTATGGTTCCTCTTGTCACAAGATTCAACAACAAATGGCAGGATTTGTATAGACTTCTTAACAACCATTGGCATTTACTAGTCAGACTCAAAGTTGTGCAAATTTCTTGATGTACGACCTAAGATGATACCTCGCCGGGTAACAAATTTGAGGGTACGCAGTCACTTTCAACGACCAACCCAAAATTTTGGCAGAGGGACCAAACTGAGGGGTTCCTTTCCATGTGGGAATTGCAATGTCTGCCAGTTCATGCTTGCTTCGGACTCTTTCCTCCATCCTCAAGATTCTCGGAAAATTAGCCTTAAACATTATGTGAACTGTTGTACCCAAAACGTTGTATATGCTCTTCTTTGCAAATGTGGGCAAATTTATGTGGGACAAACTGGATAAGAACTACGAAAACGAATTCAAAAGCATCTCTCACAGATCACTTAGGCACGTCGAGACAGAGCCAAGGCAGAAAAGCCTTTGACGTCAGTGGCTGCACATTTCTTGGATCATCATCAGTATAATACCAGTGGTCTTAAAATTGTAGGTCTGGAAAAGGTATTCAATAATATCAGAAGTTTCTCCACTACTCCCCAACTTTTATGTCTTGAATCAAGATGGATTTTTAATCTTGACTCGTTATCACTGAAGGGCCTTAATGAGGAACTTACGTTCACAGACTTTTATAGGTAAGTTTTCTAATTTAATTTGTGGTTCATTTTTTTTATATATTTAACAAATTTTTTTCCCCCTCATTGATTGTACGGTATTAGATGCACACATTCACATTTACACAATTCTTTTTATATATTTATTTTGATTCACATTTTTCACACCCATAACACGTTTTCCTTTTTTATGGTTTTCAACTAGAATTGAGCGAACGTGCTCGAAACGAGCACTGTACCGCTCGGCTCCCCTGCGCTCGCTTTTTTTACATATAGTTTTTGTGAGGTTTGAATTCTTTTAATATTATTCACATTTTTTCACAGGAATTTTTTTTTCTTCATAGTATTTTTAATATTTTCTTTTCATTTAGATACTTACCTTTTATTCAATCAGCCTTTTTTCAACGCCTTTTCCTCTGGATGCTGGACCGAGTATGTCACAGGAACGATTTGGATTTTCCCATATTTATTATGATGTCATTAAAATAATCTTGGACGATGCCTCATAAATTGGACAAATTGGGTTTATTTTTCATTTTTGTATTTGATCTTTTTTACTTATTTATGATTGTGTTTCTGACTCTCTATGATATGTAACACCGGACTCCTTTCTTGAATATTGTATTTGATATGAATTTAAGGGGAAGAGCGGAGGGGAGAGGGGAAGAAAAAATAGAGAGAATTTTTTTTTCTTTTTCTCCATTTATTTGGTCTCTCCTGGTGCTGTTGGTGCAGCAATGGAATTTTTTTATTTTTTAGGGTATGATTTATTGGCCAATAATTTTTTTATGTATTGACATCTATTATGAAATTATGTATGGATTGATATTATTATAAATTGTCTTTATGTATTGATTTTATTATGTATTATCATGAAATATTTTTCTATATTAATTTAATTTCATAATATTTTTGTATAGTTTAATCATGTTATATTTTTTTCTTTTCCAGTGGGGCTTTGGGCGAATCATGTCTTCTACATTCACAATCTTTATATATATTGTCTATTTACAGCACTTTGCACTTTATCTAAATACACATATAATAGGGGCGATTTTACTCATATTCCTATTGTACACTTGTTTGGCACAATACATACACTTTTAAATTGGCGGCTGCGCTCCAGCTTAGAACGCACATTTCCGGCCTGCTCCACTTCCGGTCAGGTGGATGCGCGTTCCAGTCTGGAGCACACGCCCGCCCCACCTGGCCTTTCTCACACATGTGACTCACCTCTATTCCCACTGTGCACCGCTTTGCACCAGGATGGCCATGAATGGGTTAGTCTCAGGTGATCATTATTTAATTTAATTATATTACACATATGGCTATATAATGGGCAGTAAGACCACTTTTCTGTTACCCCTGAGGAAGCCGGAGTGTCTGGCGATACGCGTGGGGTGGGTGTCTTATCTTTGCAGGCATGCCTCACTGCTCCAGGTTTCCTTTACCATTGTGCTCATGGGATTAGGTAGTATTTATTATTTATGATGCTGTATTATTGTCTATTTATTTCTTTCATGTCTTTCACATTCCCATGAATTATATTGTATTACCCTGGAGTTTATTTTTCTGGGTCTGAATTTGTGACCATGTTGGCTCCTGTATAGTGACTGGTGATATTATACCAGTTCATGATCATTGTATACAATTTTTAAACTTTGTGTGTTTTGTCTGTCCAATAAATATATCTTGATTCATTTTATATTGGATGTGCATTTTATGCTGGTTCACTTTTGGACCTTTAACATAGTAACATAGTAACATAGTTTGTAAGGCCGAAAAAAGACATCTGTCCATCCAGTTCAGCCTGTTTTCCTACAAGTTGATCCAGGGGAAGGCAAAAAAAACCCCTGTGAGGTAGAAGCCAATTTTCCTCACTTTAGGGGGAAAAATTCCTTCCCGACTCCAGTCAGGCAATCAGAATAACTCCCTGGATCAACGACCCATCTCTAATAACTATAACCTGTAATATTATTACCCTCCAGAAATACATCCAGGCCCTTCTTGAACTCTCTTAGTGAACTTACCATCACCACCTCCTCAGGCAGAGAGTTCCATAGTCTCACTGCTCTTACCGTAAAGAATCCTCTTCTATGTTTATGTACAAACCTTCTTTCCTCCAGACGCAGAGGATGTCCCCTCGTCACAGTCACAGTCCTCGGGATAAATAGATGATGGGAGAGATCTCTGTACTGACCTCTGATATATTTATACATAGTTATTAGATCTCCCCTCAGTCGTCTTTTTTCTAAAGTGAATAACCCTAATTTTGATAATCTTTCTGGGTACTGTAGTCCACCCATTCCAGTTATTACTTTAGTTGCCCTCCTCTGAACCCTCTCCAGCTCTGCTATGTCTGCCTTGTTCACAGGAGCCCAGAACTGTACACAGTACTCCATATGTGGTCTGACTAGTGATTTGTAAAGTGGCAGGACTATGTTCTCATCACGGGCATCTATGCCTCTTTTGATGCAACCCATTATCTTATTGGCCTTGGCAGCAGCTGTCTGACACTGGTTTCTGCAGCTTAGTTTGCTGTTCACTAAAATTCCTAGGTCCTTTTCCATGTCAGAGTTACCCAATGCTTTACCATTTAGTATGTACTGGTGACTTGCATTATTCCTTCCCATATGCATAACCTTACATTTGTCAGTGTTAAACCTCATCTACCACTTTACTGCCCAAGCCTCCAGTCTATCCAGATCCTGCTGTAGCAGTGCACTGTCCTCCTCTGTGTTAATTACTTTACACAGTTTAGTGTCATCTGCAAAAATTGATATTTTACTGTGCAAGCTTTCTACAAGATCATTAATAAATATATTGAAGAGAATAGGACCCAATACAGACCCCTGTGGTACCCCACTAGTGACAGTGACCCAATCTGAGTATGTACCGTTAATAACCACCCTCTGTTTTCTATCACTAAGCCAGTTACTTACCCACATACAGACATTTGGTCCTTGTTTCATGATTATTGGAGTTCAAAACGCCTCATTTTCCTGCTATAAGACAGTTAATCAGTCTATTAATTGAGTCAGTGACATAAAGCAATTTTTTTATTTAATTACACCATATTTTTTTTCCGTCTAACTGTAATAGGAGAGTTAATCAGTCTGTTAATTGTGTTGGTGACATGAAGTAATTTTTTGGGGTTCATAACACCGCCTTTGCATCCATCTTAATGTAATTAGGGATGAGCAAACTTTTGAAAAGTTCGATTCGTCTGATTCGCCGAATTCTACAAAAAAATTTGCTTCATGACGAACTACCATGACGTGCAGTTTTTTGTAAGTAGTGGGTGCAATGACAGGGAGCTGCGATAGCGCCCCCCCCCCCCCCCCCCCCCGTCATTGTACCCCTCAGATGAGTGCAAAAAAAGTGTAACATTAATATTAAAAAAAATTGGTGGTGGTGACATACTTCACTACGCACGGGATTTTGGCCGAGATCTTCAATCAAGATGGCGGATGGCGGCCCTTCACAAGCAAATGGAGGAGGTAAGTATGGATTTTTTGCTTTTTACACTATTTCAGGTTAAATCGATTCACTGACACGAAGGCGAATCAAATTTATCCTGAAATTCGGTTCGAATTCCACTTTGTGTGATTCAATTCGCTCATCACTAAATGTAATAGTAGAGTTAATCAGTGTGTTCATTGTGTCAGTGACATAAAGCCATTTTTTGCGGTTCATCATGTCGCCTTTGCATCTGTCTTACTGTAATAGGAGAGTTACTCAGTTAATCACTTCTCACTTCTTGTTTGAAAGCTCTCCTTGCCCTTCCTATTCTAAACAATTCTTCTTCTTTCTAGCCTTTCCCTTCACTGTTCATGACACTAGAACAGAAGATAGATCATTTTCTGTCAGAGATTGCCACACCATCCACCCTCATTCACAGCACAACACAGAATAACGTTCTGCTCTTTCTTCTAGGGCACCTCCCTGCCTGCTGCAGCATAGATTGGCTCATCCAGGCTGTCTGTCTGCCGGTGAGCAAATCAGGGCAAGCCCTGCCCTCCACCCCCTCCTCTCAGGGCCATGTGAACACTCTTCTTCTTTCTGTCTTATGCCTTTTCCCTCAGAACATGTACGATGTGTGCCATTCTACTGATTTAATCAGAAGCGAACCTTTGGGGGTGATTTTTTGTGAAATTTCTAACAAACCTGGTTCATTACAAATCAATTTGCTCATTCTTAATCTTGTGAATTAAGGTTCAAACACTCCATAGTTGTTCTTCATTAAAAATATATTTATATTATAGAGTCTTTTTAAATAAGGTAAGCAGATCAGAAATATTTTCTGAAAATATTAAGCACTTGAATTCAAATAACTGATGACTTAATGCTATGTTCATATAAGCATTTTTCTGTAGGCATGAAAAATTGATTAGAAACACCAGCAATAAAACACCCATATGAGCAGAGTCTACATATTTTTGTGACAGGCTAACATCTTTTCTTGGATATGTAAACAATGAAACCTCTGAGTTAATAAAGACGATATATGCAACACCCATAGAAGTCAATGGTTTACTATTTGTAAGAGGGTTAAAACTGATGTGGACTGTCAGAGTACCCACTGCCTTTACTCACCACTATATCATTGAATTGTATTTTTTTGTCAATTGTTATATTTTGCTGATACTACTGTATTTAATGCATCTCTTTGCTATGTAATGCAAACAAGAAGTTTTCCGGTAATAAGACATTTTACCAAGTGTCAGCAGCCTGCCCCACTAAGCTAAGGATTCACACTTACTTACTGCCTACCACTCTAGTCCTTCACACTGCCTTCAGTGTCTAGAATGTTCCAGTTTCTGCAGTGTTTATATCTGATGTAGCATGGACATGGTCACATGCTCCACTGCAGGTAATGGCTTAAACAGTCATATGCAGCTTAATGCACAGCACTGACTGAGTCTTCAAATTAGCTTTCCCAAGCCTGTCTGATACCAGAAAATGTAATATGTGCTAATTTTCATATATTTTTCTTGATTGGGCTACAATACACTTCATGCATACTCGGCGCCCTTCTTAAGAAGAAATAGAAAGAAATTGTAGTTATGGGAGACTTCAACATGCCGGATGTTGATTGGAATATCCCTTGTGCGTCCACATGCAAAAGTAGGAACATAGTAGAGGCCCTGACGGGTATGTCCCTAAAACAGTTGCCAACTAGAGGTGAAAATATCCTAGATCTAGTATTTACAAATGGGGATCTGGTATCTGAGGTGAAGGTGGGAGAAAATCTGGGTTCTAGTGACCACCAATGTTTGTGGTTCGAAATCCAAACTGACTGTGAGAAATCCCATTCTGCAACCAAAGTATTGGATTTTACGAAGACCACGTTTGAGGTTATGGGAGAATATGTAAAGAAAGAATTAAAAGGGTGGGATAAAACAGCAAGAGCGAGTGCTCAGTGGAAGGCATTTAAAGAAGTCCTCTTAAAGGCAACTAGACTATATGTTAGACAAATTAGCAAAAGGAAAAGAAAGAGAAATCCACTATGGTTTACTAGAGAGGTAAGAGCTATAGTGAATGATAAAAAGTCTGCCTATAAGAGGTATAAAGAGTCTGGAAGTGTAGCGGACAGAGAAGTTTATAAAATTATACAGAAGAAGACAAAACAGAGTATTAATGCTGCTAAAGCTTCAAAGGAGGAAGAAATGGCCAAATCTGTTAAGGAGGGAAATAAAACCTTTTTCAGATATATTAGTGACAGGAAGAAGAAAAACTGCGGCATTACAAAACTTAGCAATGGAAAAAATCTGTATATAGATGGAAATAAGACGGTCGCTGACCATCTGAATAACTACTTCTGCTCAGTTTTTTCAGATGGCGACTTTCATAATCAGAACATGGCTGGACATAGCATTGCCTCTAGTTGTAAAGTTTCAGCCCCAGTGTTTTCAGAGGCCGATGTTCTACAAGAACTTGTCCGGCTAAAGTTAAATAAGGCAATGGGTCCGGATGGCATCCACTCCAGAGTTCTTAAAGAACTCCAATCTGTGATTGTTGGCCCCCTGACTGATCTGTATAATCAGTCCCTTCTTACAGGAGATGTTCCTGATGATTGGAGAATGGCTAATGTTGTACCCATTCACAAGAAGGGTAGTAGAGAAGAAGCTAGTAACTATAGGCCAGTCAGCTTGACATCTGTAGTGGTAAAAATGATGGAAACTCTACTAAAAAAGAAGATAATTGACCATCTAACAACAAACAACTTGATGGACCCAAACCAGCATGGCTTTACTGAGGGCCAATCATGTCAGACTAATCTCATTGATTTCTTTGACTATGTAACTAAAGTGCTGGATGAAGGTGGTGCTGTGGATATCGCCTACCTGGATTTCAGTAAAGCTTTTGATACGGTTCCCCATAAAGAGCTGATAGAGAAGTTATCAAAAATTGGACTTAACCCCTGGATAATTCAGTGGATCTGCAGTTGGCTGAAGGACAGATACCAGAGGGTTGTTGTTAATGGAGTGTATTCTGAGGAGAGGCTGGTTACAAGTGGGGTGCCACAAGGATCTGTTCTGGGTCCTGCTCTGTTTAACATGTTTGTAAGTGACATAAGGGATGGCTTGGTAGGGAAGGTTTGCTTGTTGCTGATGACACAAAAGTGTGTAATAGGGTTGATGTTCCAGGAGGTGTCGATAATATGGAGAATGATTTATCTTTATTAGATAAGTGGTCAAAACAATGGAAACTTCAGTTCAATGTTTCCAAATGTAAAATAATGCACTTGGGGAGAAGAAATCCTCTATCTGAGTATCGTATTGGCAGTTCTGTGCTAACAAAGACCTCAGAAGAGAAGGATTTGGGGTAGTCATCTCTGACAGCCTCAAAATGAGTAACCAATGCAGCCAGGCGGTGGGGGAAAGCAAATCGTATGCTTGGCTGCATAGCTAGAGGTTATAACGAGCAGAAAGAGGGCGATTATGATCCCTCTGTATAGAGCTCTAGTGAGACCACATCTGGAATACTGTGTTCAATTCTGGAGACCTCACCTGCAAAAGGATATTGCTAAAATAGAACGGGTCCAAAGAAGAGCTACAAAAATGGTGGAAGGTCTAAAGCATAGAACTTATCAAGAAAGACTCCGAGTTCTTAATATGTATAGTCTGCAGGAAAGAAGAGAAAGGGGCGACATGATTGAAACCTTTAAATATGTTAAAGGACTGAATAAAGTTCAGGAGGGAAGGGTTATTAATAAGAATCTGAACACAAGAACAAGGGGGCACAATCTGAAGTTAGTTGGGGGAAAAATCAAGAACAACATTAGAAAATATTACTTCACTGAAAGAGTAGTAGAAGCTTGGAACAAACTTCCAGCAGAGGTGGTTGATAAATCCACAGTAACTGAATTTAAACATGCCTGGGATAAACATGTATCTATCCTAAGATAACAATAAAAGGGCAGACTAGATGGACCAGGTGGTCTGCCGTCAATCTTCTATGTTTCTATGTTCTATGTTTCTAAATAGTTCTTCACCAAGGCGGCCAAGCTAAGTTTTTTAGCTCAGCTCTGTTAAAGGATAGTTATCCGAGAAGGGCTGGGTCTCTGCTATGAGACTGCTTGTGGGGAGTACAAGCAAAGTGATAGATAAAAAATTACAGTATTTTTGCCCCATACTATGCACCCCCCCCAAGTGGGCGAAAATGCCCCTGCATCTTATGGGGTGAATACTAATGAGCACTTCTATTATCGAAGTGCTCATTAGTACCGGAGGCCCGGGAAGCGTTGAAGGCTCTGTACTCACCCCTTCCTGGTCCTCTGGTATCAGCTGTGCTGTGGCTGCGCACAGCATGAGGGCGCTCTGTGACATCACGTTGTGTGCATCAGGTTAAAGCACAGCCACGGAAGGAAGTAGAGAGAGAGCGCTGGAGGTGAGGAGTGGCAGCATCGGGAGCAGGAGAGGTAAGTGGATTTTTTAATTTTATTTTATGTGCTCTGTGGCATGGGGGCTGATATGAGTCAATGGGGGCTCATATAAGGTGATGGGGGCTGATATGAGGCATGAGGGGCTCCTCTGAATGAGGGGTCTTAATTATATTTGGACTCTTATCTGAGGTCTGATTGGGGGTCATTCAGATTGGGGTCTGAGCTGAGATGTGACTGTGGTCTCATTAACATTGGGGTTCTGATTGTGGCTGTGAGCTGAGGTCTGATTAACATTGGGGGTCTGATTGCTGGTCTAAGCAATATAAGGTCTAATGAAATATATTTTGTCTTATTGTCCTCCTCTAAAACCTAGGTGTGTCTTGTGGGGCAGTGTGTCTCATATGGTGAAAATTATGGTAATCAATTTGTTAATCAATAAATTATGAAACAGTGTTGATTGAACAGTTTGAAGCTACTACCAAAAACTTAGTGGAAAAATGAGAGAAATTGATCTATGAAGCACAAAAGGTATGTAGAAATATAGATAATAGAATGAGGCAAATCAATTCAGAATTCACACTAAATTTTCCCCAAAAATGTTTTGATTCTAAAAATCCAAAATATTTTTCAATTCATTTCAGGAAAATCATCCAAAAAAAGTAAGAAAGAAAAGTGTTTCACAACTGCAGTATAACCTTCATTGTTCTGCCTTTTAAACAGGCTCAAAATAAAACTTGTTTCTATTCATTTAAGTTCCAGCTCATTCCAGGCTTTGAAGTCAAGGAGGTGGTCTTATCAGCCCTCTTTGTATACACAATCATAGAGAGAATGCTGTCAATCACTCAGTGATACAAATCCATTTCATACAGCTATGTGGAACCATTCTGTGTGTCCACAGTTCAGCTGTCCACTCACCACATACCACACTCCGTATTTTCTGTCCAGG